>QJNS01000110.1:240125-254122 GCA_004154925.1 Monosporascus cannonballus
CCCGGCCGGCGCCCCCCCAGGCTGAGTGAGACTTCGTCTGACAGCAAGCAAACTCCACCTAAAGTGTAGGCCAGCCCGTTCGTCAAGGTTTGACAGCTCTTACACGAAGTTACGTTTAAAAAGTGCACAGTCTTGAAACCCGCAGGAGACAGTCTTCTAGATCACTATGGTTTTTTCCGTATCAGTTTACTCTATGTAGCGCTCCCAAATAAGTAAACCATTCTCTCCTTTCTAGCCAGTAAGGAGTGCTATTCGTTTATTCATATATGGTTCGGTAGTCCTCGCGGCCCGCACCGAATATGCATCGGTAGTGACTTGAAAGTTCTGGCGGATCTAAGCTCTCTCGTATATTGACCGTACCGCAGGGACTGTCCGGTGCCCGTTATATACGAGAAGTGTCGAAAACTTAGCGTCATGATGTCTACTGCGGACGTGGAGCGCGAGGCGCATGGGGATGAATGGGTCGCTGCAACGTCTCACCCCGATAATGGCAACAAGGTCACATCGCCCAGCCCCGTTTCTATGCCTCTGGACCCGCACCGACCGGACTTACAGCCGGGACGGAGATCCACGACGGCAGGCGCCGCTCACTTGTCCTTGGGCGACGTAGAGGCCGTCGAAGTCCAGACCCGAGACCTGTCCGTCACAGTGGATACCTCGCCGTCGATTTGGGAGCCCTCGACGTACCCGGAGCTTCTCCGCAGCAGGTTTTCGAAGAGTAGCGAAGGGCCCCGCACGACTAAGACGCTCCTGCATTCCGTCAGCGCGTCACTGCAGCCCGGCGGCAGCTTGACGGCCATCCTGGGCGGCAGCGGTTCCGGCAAGGCGACCCTGTTAAACACCGTCGCCGAGCGCATGCACAGCAACAGGCTCACCCGGACCGGAAAGACGACGTTCAACGGCCTGGAAGGCGTTCACTTTGTGCGACACGCTTACGTCATGCAGCAGGATATCCTGCTGCCCACGCTGACGGTCAGGGAGACGCTGCAATATGCCGCGAGCTTGAGGCTGCCGCCGACGGTGACCGAGGAGGAGCGGGAGCGGGTGGTGGAGGAGGTTATCCTGGAGCTGGGACCGAGGGACTGCGCGAACACCCGGATCGGCAACAGCCAGCACCGCGGGTGCAGCGGCGGCGAGAAGCGCAGGACGAGCATCGGCGTGCAGCTGCTCGCGAACCCCTCGATCCTCTTCCTCGACGAGCCGACGACGGGTGTGTGCCGTGGTTCGCCGGTTTGGGGCTCGAGCTGCCCCCTTTCGTCAACCCCGCCGAGTTCCTCGTCGACCACGCCGCGATCGATAACCGCACCCCCGAGCTCGAAGAAGGGTCCACCGCGAGAGTAGAGAGGCTAAAAGCGGCCTGGAGCGAGGAATCCGGGAAGATATTTACGTGTCGCCGACGGACGATACGGCGTTGGACACGGTTGCCAAAGGGAGACCGCCGAGGCAGGCCCAGCATGTCGGCTTCCTCCGCCAGCTGACGGTGCTGACGGATCGGACGCTCAAGGTCACGTACAGAGACCCGATGGGGATGGCGGGGTCGATCGCGGAAGCCATCCTCATGGCGGTCATAACCGGCTACATCTTCTACGACCTGCCGCGTGACCAGCCCGGCATCCGATCCAGACAGGCTGCTGCACTCTATATCTCGGTTGGCCTCCAAGGTTACCTCTTCCTGCTGTTCGAGATATACCGCCTGACGATGGACATCTCCACTTTCGACCGGGAGAACAGCGAGAGCTGCGTGACGGCGTTGCCATACGTCCTCTCCCGACGCCTGGCTCGGCTCTTCACCGAAGATGTCCCTGTCCCATTTCTCTACAGCGTTATCTACTATTTTATGGTAGGGTTCGACTCGGGCCCGGCTAAGTTCTTTACTTTCTTCTCTATCGTTCTTCTCAACCACTACATAGCCGTTACCTTAGCCATGACTTCGGTGGCGGCTGTGAGGCATTTTCCCCGAGCGAGTCTGATTGCCAATCTCGTGTATACTTTACAGAGCATGGCTTGCGGATACTTTGTTCAGAGTAATACAATACTCGTCTACGTTCGGTGGCTGAAGTACATTACCTACACCGCAAGTAATGGGCACGAGCAACCGTTGGATGAACGAAACACCCACGCCCGCAGTACTACGCATTCGGGGCCCTTTGCGGCAACGAGTTCGAAGGCAGCTTCTACGACTGCCCGCTCCCGGGTGGCGAACCGAATCCCGCCTGCCGTCAGTATACGGGCGAATATATCATGGATAACCTAGGTTTTCCCAGAAACTGGGTGGCGAGACCGATCATCGTCATGTTCGCCTTTGTCGTTCTCTCCTTCGCTCTATCCTGGGTTGGGCTCGCGTTCTTGAAGGTCAAGATGACGATCGCCCGTGCCCGGAACTCGGAGGGAGACCTGTCGGCCGGCAAGGAGAAGATGACAGCGAGATCGATCCAAGAAGTCCGAGCGATCGACGTCGGACTGGACAAGTTTGCCCTCGGCCTGGACAAGAGATCCGCCTTGGGAAAGAAACTACCTACCAAGACCATCCTGAACCCGGTCTCGGCGACGTTCCAAGCGGGCAAGCTCAACATCATCATGGGCCCTTCCGGGTCGGGAAAGACGAGCCTTCTCAACTCAATGGCCCTTCGTCTGAAAAACAGTTTCGGCACGAGGTACCGACCGTCGGGGAGCTTGAAGTTCAATGATGCGATCCCCTCGGAGAGCGTTATCCGGTCGGTTGTTTCGTACGTCTGCCAGGACGACGATGCGTTGCTCCCGTCTCTTACCGTCCGGGAAACTCTGCGCTTCGCCGCCGCTCTCCGCCTCCCGTCGTGGATGAGCAAGCAAGAAAAGTATCAGCGTGCTGAGGAGGTACTGCTGAAGATGGGTCTGAAGGATTGCGCCGACAGCCTGGTGGGCAGCGACTTGGTGAAGGGTATCTCCGGCGGCGAGAAGCGCCGCGTTAGTATCGCGGTCCAGATCCTCACGGACCCGCGCGTTCTCCTCCTCGACGAACCCACCAGCGGATTGGACGCCTTTACTGCTAACAGCATCATGGAGGTCCTCCAAGGTCTTGCCAACGAAGGCCGCACGCTGATCCTGACCATCCACCAGGCCAGATCAGATCTCTTCAACCACTTTGGAAACGTGCTGCTCCTTGCCAGGGGCGGCTCGCCAGTCTATGCGGGCGCCGCTAAGGATATGCTTAACTATTTTTGAGTCATTCGGTTACCAGTGCCCGCAGCATACTAACCCCGCCGATTACGCATTGGATCTAATTACGATTGATCTTCAGGCAGAAAAGAGGAAGGCGGAGAGCCGAGTGAAGGTGCAGAAACTCATAGACGTATGGGCCAAGGCGGTAGAAGAATCACCAGCTGGCCTCGGTGAAAAGGAAGGGCTCGGCTCTGGCGATAATAGCGACGCTAAGGATGGTGGCATTCTCGAGAAGCGACCCTCTATCCCGGGCGCCGCGGAAATCCTTCAACAAGCCCGCTCTCGCCACGCCTGCCGAACTTGGCGCCCTCGTCCACAAGCGCGCATCCTTCGTAACTGCTTTCCCGCTGCTGATGCGCCGAGCCGCCATCAACTTCCGCCGGCAACCGCCCCTCCTGCTCGCCCGCACGATGCAGGTCCTCGGCCTGGCCATCGTGCTGACGCTGTTCTTCGCGCCGCTGAAGAACGACTACTACAGCGTGCAGAACCGCATGGGATTCGTCCAGGAGGTGGCGGCATTCTACTTCGTGGGCAGTAAGCAATTTTCTGGAGTTGTTTCTTCCCTCGTCTTCTTTCGTTTGAGGGCACGAATTCCCCAAAGTGGACTTTCAACAGTCGATAGCTCCTGAAACATGTCTCAAGCCCCCTGGTTATTCACGCAGTTGGCCAGATAGGGCATTTACTGACTCGGGGTGTTGTAGTGCTGCAGAACGTCGCCGTGTACCTGGCCGAGCGCGAGGTCTTCTACCGCGAGGACGACGACGGCGTGTACGGCGCCGAGGCGTTCCTGGCGTCGTACACGGTGCTCGAGGTGCCGTTCGAGGTCGTTAGCTGCCTGCTCGCGGACCTTGCCGTGGGCTTCAAGCGCACGGCCGAGATGTACTTCGCGTGCGTCTTCGCGTGCTTCGGCATCGTCAGCTGCGGCGAGAGCCTCGGCATCATGTTCAACACGGTCCTCGGGCACGCGGGCTTCGCCGTCAACGTCGTGTCGGTGCTGCTGTCGGTGGCGCAGATCATCGCGGGTATCATGAGCATCGACATGCCGCGCCTCTTCGTCGTCATGAACTACCTGAGCCCCGTCAAGTACGCCACCGAGGCCCTGGCGCCCATCAGCCTCCGCGGCGTCCGCTTCACCTGCGGCGACGCCCAGAGGCTGCCCGACGGCTCCTGCACCATCGAGTCCGGCGAGCAGGTCCTCGACCTCTACAAGCTCAACTCGGACCCCTACGCCAACCTCGGCGCCCTCGGCACCACCGTAGTGATCTACCGGCTCGTCGCCTGGGCGCTGCTCAGGCTCGTGCGGACGAGGTGGAAGAGCGTCGTGGAGAAGAGGAGACGCTGAATGTGGTCGGCAGTTAGCGCCATGTTTTCTATAAGTAGCGTCTAATCATCAAGCATTAGTCAGGTAACTAGCTACCTGGTGCATCCTTGTAATATCCTTCGGAGTTAAACCGAACATGCCATAGACGTTAATAAGTGTTGGCTCGCCGCTGCGCGTCCCCAACGCGAGATAAGGCACGCATTTCAACATCCATGACACGATACACCCCATGTGGCGGCGCTATATTCTCCCTTGGTTATGTCAGTTACAACAAGGGGTCTAATATGACCATCTTTGGTCCATCTACGGAACTCTCTGATTTTTGGGGTAAGTCTGCCATAAGTTTGGCAACTGCTCGGACTTAAGGGAGCGTTGCATTAGTCATCGCACTAACGTTAGCATCACCGACGGCTTTTGCGCCTATAGACCACTATTATTGATAGAAATTTCTCCGGCGAATCGAGCATTAGCGTGAGCAGTTACGCCAGCTCATTGTGGATGTATATGTCTTTACGATGTAACCCTGTGGGGGGTAGTATCGGGGGATTCCATTCAATTAGACGGCGGCGACCTATCATTCAATCACTTGCAGCGGGCCCTCGCACACTTAACGTCATGGCCGTAGACAAGATTTCAGTGGTGTTGTTATAGTGCTTAGATGGACTCTGAAAAAAAGGGATCCGAATGCCTAACTACCCCTCAAACAGCTATATAAGCATCGGAACGTAGCTACTGACTTTCCACTACTGGACAACATCACATTGCAACCTGAACTGCACACCGGAACTCCTTAGCACTAACCGCATCGCATTAACATCTCCTACATAATGGCTCCCAAAGTCCTCGTCGTCCTCACATCATACGGCTACATCGAGTCGGCCAAGCACCCCACCGGCTGGTATTTGGTAGGTAACCCATCTCGGTCCAATCCACTGGCCCTGAAGAAGATCTTTACAGGACCAACCCCCCTCCCCCCCCCAAACCAAAAAAAAAAAGAGTAGCCAGAATACGAGTGCTAACACCCCCTGCCCGAAGCCGGAGTTCGCGCACCCCTACGACGTCCTAACTAGCAAGGGCGTCGAGGTGACAGTCGCATCGCCCAAGGGCGGCGTGGCACCGCTGGACCCGGGCTCCGTGGAACCGTACAAGGAGGACGCGTCAGCGTCCGGCTTCTACGAGACCAAGAAGCACGTGTGGGAGAACACGACCCCCCTGTCGCAGTTCCTGGGCCGCGCCGCGTCCGAGTTCGACGCCGTCTTCTACCCGGGCGGCGTGGGCCCTATGTTCGACCTGGCGACGGACGCGCAGTCGCAGGCGCTGATCGCCGAGTTCGTCGCCGCCGGCAAGCCCGTGGCCGCCGTGTGCCACGGGCCGGTCGCGCTCACGGGCGTCAAGCTCAAGGACGGCACGAGCCTCGTCGCGGGAAAGCGCGTCACGGGCATCAGCAACGCCGAGGACGACGCCGTCGGCGCCAGGGACCGCCTCCCCTTCATGCTCGAGGACAGGCTGAGGGAGCTCGGCGCCGTCTACGAGAAGGCGCCCGGGCCCTGGGGCGAGAAGGTCGTCGTGGAGGACGGCGGGAAGCTCATTACCGGACAGAACCCGGCGAGTAGCAAGGGGGTTGGCGAGGCGCTGGCGAAGGCGCTGGGTTTGTAACTTACCTGGGATATGGTTAGCGGGACCGATACCAACGTATCTCAGTTGCGGTCTTTGTCTTGTCTGGAGCAACTTTGACTTTATCACATCAATCTGGACAGTCCTATTATGATGATTTCGCTAGCCTTCTTGTACTATTTGCAGCTTTTAGCCCCTGACCTGAACCGCGGAGGATTTGTATTGATTCCGCCCTTTACCTAAGGACACCTGCTGCTTCGCAATGTTCTGCTGGGCGACCTCCCCCATAGGGTCGTCGATCCTAGCCTGCTGCCATCTAGCGCAGACTCTCTAGAGGACTGTTCGGTATCGGGCGTGTTCCTGGAAGGGTGGATCGATGCTCATGCTATTCTGCAACGTTGAATGGCAATCTAAGGCCAAGTTTGCAATGGAATGGTGTTCCGGCTGGGTTGAATAACCGCGAACACCGGCCCCTGGTTCATTTGATTGCTACCAAACTGAAGGCGGGCGAATCAATCTAGCAGTGTTCTGGGATTAAAGGGGTGGTTTATTCGGCCCCCTCCCCCGAATCAGAACTTGGGATATCTGTGCCACAGCTGATTCGGCCAGGCGGAACTCCCTTTTTGCATTTGCCTGGAGGTCAATTACCACGTGGGGCCCTATAATACAAAATAATTATCTTTTGTATCTCGCCTACTATACGGACGCTAGATGGCACGTCTGCTGAGCGTTCATTCCCAGAAAACGCCGTAGAGCTCCGGTCTCCTCAGCATTGGACAAGAGCTCACAACAATGGCCGGCATCAAGTGGTCAGTAAATCTCCTGTCCACGAGGCGAGGTCTCGACAGCGGAGCTCTGTGCGGTGTGTGATGTGAAATGTCCGAATCCGTCTGTCGGCAGTCGAGGCGCTTTGGGCCCGTGGTTCCCTGCTGAAAATGGAAATGTTCCAGGGTACCTGACACGAATCCGGTTAACTGCCCGCGAGCTCTTCGTACCGCCGCTTCCCCTCAAAGGCAGAGCGTGACCTTACGGGCAGGTCGCACCCCAATCGGCAACCTGCCGACAGCTACTGCTTTTTACCCGAAGCAATTCTTTGCTGGGGGCGTCCGGGGTAATTTGCACCCTGGCAGATGGATGGGTGACCCCTGGAGTCCGACTCGACCACAGCCGCCAATTCGAACGGTGCGACAACAATGGACAAAACGAGCCGGCACTCTGGCGCGGGCCCCTTGATATACCTCTTGGTAGGTGATGGTATCCCCCGTTCCTTTATGACGCGGGGTACCTAGCTTGCACGCAAGCTGCAGGTCGGCCGTGCCTCGTGCACCTAGCCTTCAACAATCCACAATAAACCGACCTACAGCGGTTGACCGTGTTACCGGGGCTCTGAAACCGTTTTGAGGTTCGCTCGGACGGGTGGCGAAGCCGCGAGGGCCACGACGAAACCACATTACGGCCATATTCGACGTGGCACGACACGGGTTGGTAAGATTAATAATGGCGATGTTGTTTGGTCGCAGAACCATCCCGGCGGTTGCGCAGTCGCACGGACGGACCCCACGTAACGCGGATTTCAGGGGGAGGCCTGTACGATGCGGCCTAGTGACGCCGGATATGGAAGGCAAGACGGTCGTTGAGAGGGGGGCCGTCCAGAAGCATGCAAGGAACGGCGGACGTGAACAACTGGCTTGGCAGGAGTAGTACGAAGTAGTCCCTCTCTACCTAAGCGCCCACAATTATTGCAACACGCCACGTAAGTACGAATTCGGGAATCATTTTTTGAGGTATGCTCATTGAGGATCTATAACGCATCCCCACCTCATTTGGGGCTCTTTATCTGGAAATGGAGATACAGGGTCCCAGGCCCAATAAATGCTGCTAGTGTACGGAGTGGCTGGGGTGCTAAGGAAGTTAATCTGGTGGTCCCTGACTTACTCTTCGTCATGCTAACCTACTTTACGTAGAGAGCTTGGTACACGTGGAATTCGGGCCTCACTCAATTGGACAAGTAAGCGATTGCAGGGTTGTACATGCTTGGGGGGCTTGTTGGTTTACCATTTCAGAATTCTATACCCCATGGACAAGCGCAGGACAAAATTGAGGCTAGACGTTCTTGATATCACGTACATATTTAGATACTCCAGGACAGCCCCCCTGCCGGAGATCTTTGGGCGATCAAGGTAGAATGCCCCTGTTGAGGCTTTCTTCTAACCCCACAAATTCCCTGTTAGGCTAGACCAATAGTCTTACCTTTAACTAAAAATGGCGTCTAGAGTGGCACATGGCCCTTTGTACCTCGGTACCTTTAATCCCCTTTTCTTTTCGTCCATGTGCCTCATTTCAGGTACCTGTATCTGTCTAATCTCTGCCCTCTTGGGTCTGGAAAAAAAAAAAAAAGGAATTTGAGATGGAAGAAATCGTGTTCATGTCTATTCATGTCGTCTTATTTACAACCGACAATCTTCCTTTTTCGAATCGGCCCTTTTTCCTAAGGCTTTTCAACATACAGCAGGACCTTTTTAGGTTTTGGGATACATACATACATATATATATATATATATAACACCAACAATACGCGGGTCATTCTGTACCAAATTGTTTTCCTACCGTGTATTTCCTATCGTCCCCATAAACCCCCCTCTCTCATAGCATGTTCCAAGTTCGATCTTAGAGCTACAACATCGCAATTCTTTCTTCCCTGGTTGGAGAGCCATTAATATCCAATACTACCAAAAAAAAAAAAAGTGAACTACTATATACTATCACCGTCTTTTTGTCAACTTGTAATCGTCTCCTAGGTAAATGCCACCATCCCAGGAGGCAACCACCCCCCCTTTATTCGTACGATTGAACCCTCGTCGGAGATTCCGGCTACGCGCCCCCGACGTACCTTAATGTATAACCCACTACTCGACGGCCGGTTACATTGGATAGGGTAGGACAACGTCTAGAGCTGCAGATCAAATCAGAACGAAATACCCAAGTTCGAAGCTCGAGGACGGATGTACGGCAAATCTCAATTGCGGGCCCCCTTGCTCTTGCTTTAGCAGGACATAGCGACATCTTCATCTGGCCCCCTAAACCCACCCGGCCATCGCTGGACAACGTCACGGCCACCTGAGTATCAACGAGCGTCCGGTCCGACTATCCTTCCCTTACCACGACCGACACGTTATGTCCTCTCCGCCGCCCTCCCACGTACCGCCTGCATCGTCAAGGGGCAAGCCGCCCGTCTCGGCACGCTTGCATAAGCTTGCACCCGCAACCTCCGGCAACAGACGAGATTCGGAAGAGTCCTTCTTGGACGACGATGACGCCGGTCCCGGATCTTTCCTCGAATTCGACGGCACCACGACAAACAAGGAGAGCGAGCCCAGGTCTCCGTATTCGCGCAATCCAAAGAGGTTCACCAGGGACTCCCATGATCTCTCTTTCCCTGCTCGGCAGATCACCCGGGATTCCCTTGTCACGAACATGCTGAATTCCCTCGACCAATTCTCCCTCGGCCAGATCAGCACCCCGACGAGGCTCATGTTTGATGATGGCGACAATTACGGCCCTCCGAGGGCGGACGACTATTCTAGGTCTATGTCGATTAGCGCCAATGCCCGCGCCGCACGGGGCCGAGCGAACAACTCTGGCAACAACCCTGGTCACGGATACAGTTACAGCTCCGATCTCGAAGGGACGGATGAAACTTCGAGCCGGGTGTCGAGCCAATTCTCCAGAGGGCGGCGCAGCAACAGCGGCTCTGGATTCCAGTCCAGTCTTGCGAGGCTTGGCAGTCTGAGAGAAAGAAGCCGCAGCGGCCATCCGAAGCGACCCTTGCATTCCAGGGGAGGGAAGACTAGCAAGAGCAGCAGCTCGAACAGCATCGATGCAGGGTATGCCCAGGTATTAACGACGCAGCGCATTGCTCACGGCATTGGTGGGCGTTCGTCGAGTTTCGACTGTGGCTCGCGACCGGCTTTCAACCCGTCAACATCAGCCGGCGGGTGGAATGCAGAGTTCACCAACACCTTCCTGAACCAAGACTACGAGGCCGCCCCGACTCCCTCAGTTCCCGCCGGCCCCCGCCGCCCACCAACGATGGCGTCTCCGGCAGCCACCGCTGCACAGCAACCGGCATCGTCGTCTACGCTACCCGTACTAGATTCCGAAGCCATCCCCCCCGATCGAAGGAGGAGCACGCAATCGCGAGGCGGCGTTCGTCCGAGGGGCGGCACTGGTGGCAAATCGACACACTCCAGTTTCGGCCAGTCGCACGATATGCCGCCCGTACCCCCCATAGGCATAGACTCGGCCCCGGCACCAAACGTTGGCTACGTTGGCTATGACAAGATAAGGGAGGCTCTACGTGCTGCTCCGGCGTCGGCGGCATCGCAGCCAAAGGAGCGCCCGGGATTTTTTAGGAGGGTATTTGAGGGGGCTCGAAACACGCTAACCAGCTCTGCCGCGCCAGTCGCCCCCGAAGCGTCCGAGCAAACCGGAAACAAGATGCAACACAGCGCATCCCAGGCCAAATCCGCCTCGACCCCGCCCTCGAGGGACTCGCAGCAGGGGCCCCAGCATGTGGTCCAGAAGAAATCGTCCTTTTTCAGGCGACGGAAGAAATCCTTCAATGAGCCGCCTCTCCCGACGCCTCCCGTCCCGCCGCTGGTGGATAGCAATCTCACCGTTGGGCGGTCGGTGGCCAAACCGGATCCTAGCCCTGCTAGCAGCTTGTGTGAGATCATGCGCCCCTACCTGAAGGGAGACTCGACTGTGCCACCCCACGAAAAGGAGCCGCCGCCGCCGCCGCCGCCGCCGCCGCCGCAATGCGACGGCCCCTCGGCATACGATAGCGAGAATGACGAAAGCAGGCGCAGGGTGCGAGGGTTCTCGCCGGATTATGAACCTAGTCCGAACGCAACTATCCGGACTGTGAAATCGCAATCTGCACTTTTCACGCAGCGGCAAGCCCACGCGGATACCCCGAGCCGCCGGCCGTTAGATGTGCCCGGCAAGCAGCCATCTAAGGCTGCCGATGCGACATTCTTCCACGATTGTAGCGACGAGGGGGAGGGACCGGGCCATGCGAACCGATCACGATCGCCTCGCCGTCACAGCGGCAAGCCCTCTCGTGCAGCTAGTGGCTCCAAAGAACGCCGTCAATCGGCTAGTGTTGTTGACCAGCAGGCGGGTTCGAGACGGAGCTCTCTCAAACCTGACATGTCTCCCAAACTACCACTCCAGCCGAACGCCGTGCCTGACAACGAACGGCGCCGCCGTAATCTTATGCCTCCCAGCGACGGTTCCCAAACGTCTGGGAGACGCTCGACATCTGCCGATTCCCGCCTCAGGTCAGCTACTAGCATGCCTAGTGTTCGGGTGGACCCGGCAGACATCATCAGTCCCAATATCACGGGAGGGTCGCCTCTGGACGAACCTCACGTCACCGTCGGAGAACCGACTGAAGACGATCGGCAGAAGGCCCAGCAGATTTTCGATGGGAATGAACAGTTCATTCAGAAAGAGAAGGCTGCTGCTTGGATGGGCGAGGAGGGTCTTGTACGCCAACGGACCTTGCGCGCCTACATGGATCTCTACGATTTTGCGAACCGGAGCGTGCTAAGTGCATTGCGACAAATCTGCTCCCGCCTCGTATTACGGGCCGAGACTCAGCAGGTCGACCGGATCCTGGTGGCATTCTCCAATCGGTGGTGTGAATGCAACCCCAATCACGGTTTCAAGACCATGGGTTTGTTTTTTTTTCGACGCGACCCTGCCCTATTCGACTGCTAACGTAGGACAGATGTGATTCATACGCTGTGTTACTCCATCATGCTTCTCAACACCGATCTTCACTTGGCAGACATCGAGCACAAGATGACGCGGAGTCAGTTCGTGAAGAATACAATTGGAACCATAAGACAGGCGGTCGAAGACTACTACCCTGGTGCCTTCGAGCGCGGCAGCATTCTTCCCGGCAAGAGCAGCCTTCTAAGCCCTGGGGAATCGGAGAATCGCGCGTCCGTGGAGCAAGAACAGGATCTCCGGTCGACTTGGAGATCTTCGTTCAAGCCGCTGCCGAGATCAGAGTCTGCGCTAGGAAATTATTTTAGCTCGAATACGCCAGCAGACTGCTGCGGCCCGCTTGTGAAGACGCCGTTCGAAGGAACCATGAAGGCTTGGGAGGCGCAGATTGAGGTGGTCCTCAAGGAGATATACGAGTCAATACGCGACGAGAAGTTGCCGCTATTTGGAGCCGAGGCAAGCCAGACACATGGTCACCAGGGCGGTTTGTCGGTGATGGGCATGTTGAAACGCAGCCCAAGCGTACTAAGCAAGGCGCCCTCGGAGGGTCAGATCCCTACCCGTGGGAGGATGAACGATCCGAACCGGATCAACGCGGCGGGAAGATGGGCCTCTAAGAGTAGATCAAGGCCAAGACTGGGTAACGGGTTCTCTTCGAGTCGCACGAGCTTCGAGGATGGGAACTCCATCTGGAGCCCGACGGGATCGTCTGCTACGTGGAGCCGTTACTCCCTCGGTAGGACTCAGACTTCCATGTCCATAGACTCGTTCGGCTCCGCACAGCCCTATGGAGGTTACCAGCAGTCCATCGGCTTCGCCAACGCGTTGAGTCAGGCCATCATCCGCGAAGACCTCCCGCCCGGCTCCAGTGGCCAGTCGATTATGAGCGAAGAATTCCAGACCACGCAGCTCCTTGAGGACGAGTCGCTGGAGCTCGCGGGACCTCCATGGGTCAAGGAGGGTATCCTGATCCATAAGCACCACTTGGATGGCATAGATAAGAAGGCTAAGGACCGTAATTGGGCCGAGGTGTTCGCCGTCATCCAGAAAGGCACCTTGAGTCTCTTTTCGTTCTCCACCAAATCCGTGCGGCAAAAAGCCCGCGCCGGCAAGAAGGCCATCGGTCCCGGTACTGTCGTCGGCGGCGGAAACTGGCAGGACAACGCCACGAGCGTCGGCACTTTCTCCTTGCGACAGACGCTTGCCTCGGCTCTTCCCCCACCGGGATACTCTCGGACGCGTCCCCATGTCTGGGCCCTGAGCTTACCCACCGGTGCCGTGCACCTCTTTCAGGTCGGCACGCCAGAGGTCAGCAAGGAGTTCGTCATTACTGTCAATTACTGGAGCGCGCGTCTGAGCACCCATCCTTTGATGGGCGGCGTCAGCAATGTAGAGTATGGATGGAGCGACGCCATCATCAACACTGCCTTGGTATCGGCCATGAATGAACAGCCGCCCAATCCCCCGCGTCCCGGCAGTGCTGCTGCCGCTGCAGGGCGAGCCAGTTTGCATAGCCGCCAAGGTAGCCGACAAAGCAGCCTCCGGTCCTCCTTCGACATGGGGAGCGGCAGCCGTGCCAAGCTACCGGGCGACAAGGTCACCATTTCGGATTGGGCACCCCCTTCGCAGTCGATGCGCCCCAGTAACCTCCCGGAGTCGGAACAGCTGGAGACGCTGATGAACTACGTCAAGTCGATCGAGGAGGACCTGCAGCAGCACAACCAGCTGCGGTCCCCCATGCTCCTGGCCTTCACGCCGCGCGGCCACAACGCGGCGAAGGCGATGGCGAACTGGGAGCGGAAGAGCAGCTATCTTCTGCGCGAGATCGTCAAGTTCAGGACGTACGTCGACTGCCTCCATCACGCCGAGGCCAGGAGGGCGGAGATCTACGCGGAGCGCGAGAACGCGCGGCGCGCTGCGCGAGGCGAGGACCTCAGCGACGACGCGAGTATCGCTGACGGCGACCTTACCCTCAAGGCCGAATGAACCACTACTACTACTACGAGCACTACTTCGGCGAAACATCGCATATCGAGGGGAGAGGAGGGGGGGGGGGGGGGGGGGGGAA
>QJNS01000111.1:0-206692 GCA_004154925.1 Monosporascus cannonballus
TTATTATTATTATTATTATTATTATTATTATTATTATTATTATTATTATTATTATTATTATTATTATTATTATTATTATTATTATTATTTTAATTTTAATTAAAATTTATTTAGTATTTTTAAATTATAACGTATATAATAATTATAACTTAAATCCATTATATTATAATTTTTTTAAAATAGGATAAATCCGAATTTTTTTAATTTTACCAAATTATATTTTTAAAATAAAATATACGTACGTATACTTTAAATTTTTAATATTAATATAAAAAAACTAATATAATAATTAAAAATTCTATTTATAATTAAGTTTTTTACGATAATTTAAATTAAATTATTAATCCGATTATTTAAATTAATTAATTAATTAATATTTAAAAAAACCGAATATATAAAACATGACTAATATATAAAAATTAATAAAATTTTTAATTCCGATTAATTAAAACTCCATTATACGAAAATACCGTAATATATTATATGGAAAATTTATAATTTTCGTAAAAAAATTTATATTACCTTAAATAAAAATTAATATTTTATAAAAGCATTTATTTTTAATTAATTTAAAAATTTTAATCAAATAATTATATATTTTAAAAAAAGTTTAATTATATAATATAAAATAAAAAACGAAATAATTTTATAATAATAATAATCCAGATATTGATATATATATATTTTTTATAATCTTAATTATTATAATTAAAATAATTTCCAAAATTAATAACAATTATTTACCTTATTTATTAAATAAATTTTTATTATTTTCGGATTTATTACGGAATAATATCAATATATTAAGAAAATTAAATACTTATAAAAATTATTATATGTTAAATAAAAATATAATTTATTTAAAAAATTTAAAATAATTATATTAATTTTTTTATAATTATATAATTTTAATTAAAATAAATTACGTTTTATAATTAAGTATTATAAGGTAATATCATATTTTAATACGATAATTTTAATATTTAAAATTCTATTTATAATATAACGTTTTAATACGGTACCGTTATATAAAATATTATTATTACCTTTATTTATTATTATAATTATATCCTTAAAAAACTAAAATAATTTATATTCCGGCTTAATTAATATTATAAAATAAAATAATTTTATAAAATATTCTAATAATATTTAATACAGTTTAATATTTTTATTAATTTGTAATTAATATTATCCGTATTTTATTTCTTATTTTTATTAATACGTTTTATAAATATAATAAATAAAAGTTTTTTAATTTTTCCAAATTAAAATATATTCCGTATAATAAATATTTTTGGATTTTATTAAATATAATTAACGAAAATAAAAGCAATATCGACGGTATTTATAATATTTATCAAAGAAATTTTAAAAAAATATGGATTTAAAAAAATAATTTTATTAATTTTCGGAATGTTTTTATCTTATTTATGAAAATCAGAAAATAATTAATTATATTTAGAAAATATAGATTAATTAAGCCGAAATAATTAATTTATATAAAAAAAATAATTATTATTTTTATTCTTATTTTATTTTATATATGAAAATTTTTTTATTTATATTTATACGTATTTATTAACTTAAAAATATAACCGGAATATATAAAATATAAATAATTTTAAAAACAAATTATTATTTTTTAAATAAAATAACATAATTATATTAAAAATTACCGAAATTTTATTTTTTCGAATTTCTTATTTTTTATATGCATAATATTTATATATTTATATTATTTTTGTAAAAATTACGTATTCCATATAAATTATTGATATTAAATATATTTAATATATATAGAATTTTCCGGAATAACTTAATTAAAAAATTTTATTCGAAAACCGAATTTACCGAATTTATAAAATATATATATTTTCAGTTAACTGTTACCGAATTTAAATTTATTATATATAAAATAATTTCTAAATATTTTGGTCGTATAGGATAAATAAGGAAAATATTACGGAATTTTATTTAAAACGTATAAATAAATAAGGATTTTTCCGATAAAAACGTTTTATTATTATTTATTAATAATACGTTACTTAATAATATAAATTATTTAACGGATAATTCGTAAGTATTTTATTTTTTTTATTCGGAAATATAACTTATTTATATTATTTTTTAAAATAATACGGTTTTAATTAAAAAATATCGAATAAAACCTTTTTATCGAATAATTATAAAACCGGAAATATTTTTAATACGGCCGATATTCTATAAGGCGATAATTTTATTAATTTTCGTAAAAATAATAATTAATTATTAATTAATATTATTTTTATTAATAAAAAATTTCGAAATTATTATTATTTTCTTTAAAAAACCTTAGTTTATTTATATTTTTCGTATATTATACGATATAACGACGTTAATTATATTAAACGATTAATACCGATATTATTAATTTTTTATAAGGTTAATTAATTTAATTATGATAAAAAATATTTTACTTTAATTAGATATTATATTTTGCAGTATTAAATTAAATATTTATTGATGTAATTTTAATATTAAATTTAATTTTAATAAATTTTAACGAAAAAATATAAAAAATATTTAATCGAAAAAACAAATATTATAATTTATGGCTTATTAATAAATTCCGCCGGTCGAAAAATAATATATATAATATTAATATTAATTTTTTTCGAAATTCGTTTTTAATTAAATACCGTATATCTTTATAACGCAAATTTTATATTCATTATATTTTTTTGCAAAATAAATATTACGTTATTCGGAATTTTCGTAACAAAATCTTTAAATATATTTATTTTTTATTTCGGAATTTTTAATTTATTAAAAAATATCTGTTTCGGATTTAAAAAAAAATAATTAGGATTCCGAAAATATTTTGGCCGTAAGCCATAAAATTATGGAAATTAAATTTATTAATTTTAATAATATTATACCTATTATTAATATCATAAATAAATTGAATTAATTAAATACGGCAAAAAATAAAAATTAATTTGTAAATAATTTTAATATAATTATCCGAAAAACTTTTAATATTAAATTTATTAAAGATAATTTGGTTCCGGATAACTATAATATTTTGCATACGGAAAAAAATTATAATTTTATAAAATAAATTATTAGAATTTAATTAATAATTTTAATTAAGGCGGTCCGTTATTATTATCGTTATTATTAAATAAGTAAAATAAACATTTATTGGATAAAAATAAATTGTTAATATAATTTTTTATTTTTTTAATTTTTTATATTTTTTTAAATAATATAACATTTATATTATAATTTTAATATTAATATGATTTTATTATTTACGTAATCCTAATTAATTAATTTCGGAATCGTTTTATATATTATTATAATTATGTAATTATTATATTAATATAATTTATTTGCTTTTAATAATAAAATTATAAATAAAAAAATATTATTTTATAATACGGTACGTAATATAATTATTAACGAAATTAATATAAATAATTAAATTTATAATTTGTATGATTTTAATTAATTTTATTTTATTTAAACGTTTTATTTTTCGTAAAATTATATAAACATATTATATTATTTATAGCTAAATAAAACGTATAATTTCGAGTTAACCCGTATATCCCGTTTATAATTAATTTATTAATTAATATCTTTAAATATTTTTTATAATTTTTTCTTTCCGTTTTACCTTTTTTATATGTTATTATAACTTATATATTAATAACTTTTTTTACGTTTCTAAGTTTTAAAATTTTATTTATTTTAAGCGTAATATTTACGTTTAAATCTTTTTAAAAAAATTTATTCGGATTATATAATAATATTAAATGTTTAAAGATTATATATAAATATTGTTTGCCGTATTTTTATACGTAATTTGTTTATTTATTACCCGTATAATTCCGTAAATTATAATATTCATAAAATAATTATATAATATATATTTCTTAATTAAGCGGCCTAGTTTATAAAATTATAAATTTTTTTATATCGTTTATATAATATTTAATTTATATAATTTTTCGTTAAATTACGAAAACCATAATTAATTAAAAATTTATAATTAATTTAATAATTTAATATCTTACAAAGCCGATATAATCCGTTATAACGTAAATTTTATTTTGCTGGTTATTATTATAGAAAATATTTTAAATTATATTATTAATATTTAATATTTATATAAATATTATATTTTTCCGTAATAAAAATTTTTATTTATAATATAACCTTTTCGTAATATTAACAATTTTATAAATTTTTAATAATTATAACATTTTCTTAATTAATATATATTTATATTAATATTAAAACTTAAAATATTTTTTTTTAATTTGCCACCATATTAATATAACTTTATAATATATATTTAATATTTGGAATTAATTACGTATAATATGTATTTTCCGTGAAAAATATCTTATATTTTAAGATAATCAAATATTACTTAATTAATACGAAAATACTTCAATTAAAATTACGCCGTCGGTTTTATTTTTTTGTAAATTATTTTAATATTAATTCCGGTTATTTTTTAATTTAAAATTTTATTACTTGTTTTTAAATTTATTTTTTAAAGGCAAATTGTTTTTTAAAGATATTATTAACGAATTTAATTTCTTTAATTAAGCAAATAAAGTTTTTTAAATTTATTCGGAATACATTATTAGAAGTTATAATAAAAATTACTTTTATTATATCGGCAAGGAATTTATTTACCCCTTATAATATTACAAAATATATAAAAATATGTATTATAATATAAATTTCGAATATTAAATAAACGAAAAATTAATTAATAATTATTATATTATAAATAATATAATAAATATTTAAAGTTATAAAAAATTTTAATTAAATAAATAATATTAATTATATATTAAATAATTATAATAATTATATTTTATATATATTGAATTAAAAAAATTTATAAATTATATTAGAAAAGTTATAACAAAATATAAATTTTATATAATTTGTATATAATTATTAAATTTTTCTTTATATATTATTATTTCGTTATGAAAAAATACCGTTAATTTCTTTATTTATATTTAATAACTTATATAAAGTTAATAATTTACATATTTATAATTTTATAATTTTAAAATTTATATATATTTTAATCTGAATTATATATATTATTTTAAAATATTTTTATAATTTATTAATTATTCGTAAATTTAATTTATATATTATAAATCTTTATATATTTTTTACTTATATTAATAATATATTAAATAACTATTTAATATACGAATTTTATTTTATTTACCATATTTTACATTTTTTATTTAGATTTTGAATTTTAATTAAGCCGAATTTATATCGGTAAACTTATAATATTATTATTATTTAATAAAATAAAATACGGTAATCGTATTCAGAAAATATATAATAATTTAACAAAAAATTAAAATATACATAAAAATCGTAACGGTATTAAGTTAACTTTCGATATAAATTATATTAATTACGGCGCCATTTTCTGTACTTTATTTTTTATTATATATATTGTTTTTTTAAACCTTGTTTCAGCCCATAAAATAAGCCTTCCTTAAGTTAAATAATTATTCGACATAATTTTAATATTATAAAATCTTTATAAAATAAATTTTATTGCTATATATTAAAAAACGTAAATTATTTACCGTTATATATATATTAATATATATTTTATTTAAAATAACTTCGGAATAATATATAAAGAAAAATTTCGGGAGCTTAATTATATATATATATAACTTATAAAAAATTAATAAAAAATATATTTATATATTTTATTTAAAATAACTTCGGAATAAAATATAAATAAAAATTTCAGGACCTTAATTATATATATATATAACTTATAAAAAATTAATAAAAAATATATTTATATATTTTAAAAAATTTTAAATTTCGTTTTTACCAAATCCCAAATAAATTATTAAAGAATATATAACATGATTCGTTTTTTCCCTTATATTAAAATATAATAATAAAATTATCGATATAAATAATACGGATTATTAAATAATAAAATTTTAAAATTGCAAAATAAACGTTTTTTATATTATAAATTTAACCGGCGTATATTTTCTAAAAATTTGTATAATTTAAGCCGTTAGTTATTTTCGCAACTTTATAATTTATAACGATTTACATAATATAAATAATATTAGAAATATAATAATCTTATAATTTTAATTAAGAAAAATATAAAACCGTAATATATTTTATAATATATATTATATAAACGTTATTTTTATAATATTAAGCCAAAAAAATCCGTAATTATATATAATTAATTGCCGAATAAATAAGTTTATATAAAAATTAAATCTTTAAATACCGTAATATATTTGGTGTTAATATTAAGGATTTCGGCGGTTATCCGGAATATCTAATTGTTATTATATTTATATGAGATTTTAATATAAAGGAATTCCTAGAACCAGTTAGAAAAAAAACAAAAAAATCCTTAAAACCAGCCGGGGATTTAATTACGTCGATAAAGGGAAAACGCGGCGAAAAAAAAAACTAAATCCGGCCGTTAACCTTTATTAAGGGAACCAAAAAGCCTTAATTCGAAAAAGAAATAATTATTAAAATCTTTAATAAAATAATAATAAGGTATACGGGCGGTTTCGAAAAATATTAATTAGGATTATACGTTAATAAATATTAATTTTAATTATAAAAAAATAACGTTGTAAAGCGTAATTAATAAACATTTATTATAAATCCGGAATTATAAATATGTTAAATTAATATTAAAAAAAGCGGACGTTAAAATAATTATATTAATAATAAGAAAATAACCTTTTTAATATTGACGAAAAATTATCCATATTATTTATTTACCTACATAATCGATCTTTTACTTTAATTATTTAATCCGAATTAAGGTATTTTAAAGGTTAAAAAAATAAAAATATTTTAAAAATTAATACGATAAGTTCAAAAAAAAGGAAAATAAAATTTAAAAATTTTTAATTTAACGTTATAAATTAAAAATTATAAATTAAAATCATAATTTATTAATAATTACGATAAATTATAATTCGAATTACGTAATATAAAATTCCGTTAATTA
This sequence comes from Monosporascus cannonballus, assembly GCA_004154925.1. Classification (NCBI taxonomy): domain Eukaryota; kingdom Fungi; phylum Ascomycota; class Sordariomycetes; order Xylariales; genus Monosporascus; species Monosporascus cannonballus. Next base: position 7,055 of record QJNS01000111.1, read on the forward strand.
TTTTAACTAAAAAAATTTATTATATATTTATTATAACATATAACTAATTCAAATTAAAAAAATTTAATATTCTATATAAAGTTTAACAAATTAAAAATTAATACAAATAATAAATTTAATAAGTAAATAATATATTAATAACTTTAATTAATATTATATAAATATTTATAATTATTACGTTTTACGACCGTAATATTATGCCGAAACCGAATACGTTTTTTATTATCGGCCTTAATTAAAACCGGCAAAATTTCGTTTTTTATTTTTAATTTAATATTATAATTATTTTTTAATTTATTATTAATATTATAATTTAATAAGTATTATTTATTCTTAACGCGTAATTCCTTAATTTTGATAAAAATTATTATTTCGATTTTTTTTCCGATATATTATTTATAACGTTAGGCTGCGGATTATTACGTTTTAATAATGCCGGCAATTCCGATAACGATATAAAAATAAACAAATTGTACGAATATAAGTACAATAATAAAAGTAAGGCTGGGAAATTAAAAATATTTAAAAACGATAAATTTTATATTAATGTTATAAATAAAAAAATAAAATAATTTTTTAATTAAAATTATTTAATATATTGCAAATTACGCGTATAAATATAAATATTATTGTAACCGAAATTATAATTCCAAATCGCGAAAATATATAAATTATATGCCGATTTAATATTTAAATTATTAGAATTACCGTTAAACCGTTAATTATTAATTTAAACCGAATAATTATATGCAATATATTTTAATTAAAACGGGGCGTAATTTAAAGTATTTTTTAATAATTTTTAATATATATTAAATTTATAACATAATAATAATCCGTAATTTATATAAATTGGTTTGTAATATAAAAATATAATGCCATTATTTATAATTAAATAAATTTTGCCGTTTACAAAAAATTCCTTATGTTTTTTATAAAATCGAAAATATAATTTTTTTATATATTATATATAATACAAAAAACAAGTAATTTTTTAAAATATTTTAATATTATTATTTATCGAAACCGGGAATTACCTTAATTAATTTAATTATATTTTAAATTAAATATAAAATTTTAATTTCGTTTAATTTATTTAAGAATTTATTAAGCAAAAATTATTTAAATTTAATAAAAATAAATATTTATTTTGCCCTTTTATTATTAAACAGAAACGACCGCATAAAAAATAATTTATTCGCTTATCGTTTATATTAAGATTTTATTATTTCTTAAATAACCGCTTTTACCGAACCGGTTTTTAATTATTTTTACGTAAATATTTTCGAATTTAAAAACTTGGGTACATAAAAAAAATTGAGCATATATATATTATAATAAAATTTAACCGAAATTAAATTATTATAAATTTTTAAATATAATAATTTTATTTTTTAAAAATATATTAAAATTATTTTACATATATATTTGCTATTAAATAACGCGTATAATTAAGGCCTTATTTTTATCAGGTATTATAAATTAAAATTATTTTATTTCGAAAATTTACGGATAATATCTTAACCGGCCGAAAACTAAAATTTAAATTTAATAATTATTTCGTTTTAATCGAAATTATTTGCGATAAATTACGTATTATTTTTTATTATCCGAATTCGTTATATTATTTTTTATTACGATTTTTATATTTTTATAGGTAATACGGTTTTTAATTTATTAGGCCTAAATTATTTTTATTATTTTAATTTTTTAAAAAATAAATAACTTAATTTTATATTTATTAAATACTTAATAAAATATAAATAATATAACTTATTTATAATTAATTATATTTAATCGTTTATAATTACAAATTATTTAATTAAATTGTTATCATATATTTTTAATCGAAAAACTTTATAATATATTTTATTATATTATTTAATTAATAATTAAAATATTTATATTTAATTTAAAAGCAATAATAAATACGGTAATGCGGATAAAATTATTTAATTATTTTAAGTTATTATATACGTAAATTTAATTCCCGTAAATATTTCGGAATTAAAAAATTTAATAACTTTTTTTATAATTTTTAATAAATATTTTTAATTTATTATAATTTTAATTAAGTAATTACGAATATTTATAATTTTCGCTTTATTATTAATATAAATAATAATTTTAATAATAAAACGTAAATTATTAAGTTAAATTTAAAAAAAATTTGTTTAATAATCCGAATATATTAATTATTAAAAAATTTAAATATTTTTAATTCGAACGTTAATTTTTAAATATAAGGAAAATAATAATATTAATTTCGGAACGGTAAATATTAAATTACCGGATTTCCGTTTTATAATTATATTTAATTAAATTGTTAATTTAACGAAAATTGTTATATTTTGTAATTTTTTTATAATATTATTAATAATTATTATATATATATATTAATATATATAAATAAGGAAAATAAAATGTAAGTTATAAATATTAATATATTTAAACCGGAAAAATTTTTATTTTAATAATAAATATATTTCGTTAATAATAATTAAATTATATTATTATTTAAATATAAAATTTAATATAATACATTAAAATTAATTATTCGATATTTATTTAAAATTAAAAATAATATAATTATATTTTCCGGCGGTTATATGGTCAAATATTTTTAAATTAAAATTTTTTATATTTACGAATATTAAAATAAAAATAAAATATAAAAATATTAATATAAAAATTAATTATTTTTTTGGAATTTAATTAATAATATAACTTAGATAAAAATTAAATCGGATATTAACGAAAAGGTTTAAATAATTAAGAATTTTTAAAAATTTATTTTAATAACCAAAAAAATATTAAGTTTTTCGAAAATTTAATTATATATTATATCGATTTAAATTTTTTCGTAAAATACGGCCTTATTCGTTAAATATAATATTTAATATAAGGCGAATAAATTAACAGCGTAAAATTTTTGAAAAATTATTAATTATATATATAATATTAATATATAAGTTAATTACGTTTATATTGGCAAAAAACCGGTAAAAATATTAAATAAAAATAAACTTTTTATTTTAAAAAGTTAAATATTTAAAGATTTAAAGTATTTATTTTAAATTTTCGAATATATTATTTATATTCAATTAATTTTAAAAAAGTATATTTCGGAATTTATTACGGATAATTTTAAGTTTTATATATTATTATTTTGGCTTATAAAATTATGTTATTATTATGCTGGCTTAAAAAAATAAAAAATTATAATATATATTAATTAAAAATTTAAGCCATTTTTTATTATAATAATTTTTATTTTATATTAATTAAAATTATTATTATATTAAAAAATAAAAATTTAAATTTTTATATTAAATTATATAAGTTAAAATATTAGGAATTTTATAATTAATATATATTAACAAAATTAATATTAATAATTTTTGCGAATTTATATAGGAACGTATTAAATGGAACGAAAAAATTATAATTTGTTATTAGGCCTTATTTTGGAAATTTTCTTATTTTTGTAAATATTATTCTTAGAGGAATTTAATTAATATATTGGACCTTTAACAAATATTTCTTGATCAAAAGTTATAGCTGTAATTACGGCTGCTGCGCCGCAGGCGTAGCCACAACCTCCAAAATGGGGTCCTGATCACGATGAGGCAATTTCTGCAGACCGTGGCTCGTTGGGTTATGACAGCGACGTTATGCACAAAATCAAAAGATCAGCAATTCCAAACCCCAATTAGGGTTTGGACACCCTAATCCACCTTATAAGGACTAACTGTGCATATTATCATAACTATCCCCCCCTTTTTAATAATGTCGTCCCGCCTTTAAGGCTGGATAAGGTATCGAACGCCTAAGGCTTTACTGCGCCCTATAAGCACATAGCGCGGTCGGACCTTTCGCGCTAACCACACGCCGAACGTTAGCGGTTAAAATCTTTTCGGTCTGCCTTAGCGTGCAGCCGCCCCTATAAGGATCGAACCCTGCCTCAGATATGTCGCCGAAATGGCGCCGAACTGGCTGATATACCCAATTGGAGTTTGGAATAATTGTAAGATAAGCTTGCCTCATTAGAATCAGGCCCTATTTTGGAGGTTGCGGCTGCGCCTACGGCGCAGCTGTGGCTAAGTAGCTTTTAGTACCACGCTAACCAAATTTGGAAATCCCCACAAAAAATAACAAATCCTCTAAAATAAGGCCTAATAGCAAGTTATAATTTTTTTAGCTCCGTTTAGTACGTTTTCATATAAATTTTTCAAAAATTACTTTGAAAACTTATAAATAAAATAATAATAAAAAATAATAGAAAAATATCAAAATTTATTATTATATATAATATTAAAACAGCTTTTAAACGATATATATAATTTTAATTCGGGGTTAAATTCATAAAGATATAAAAAAAATAAAAATTTTGAATTAGTATATATTTTCTAACCGGAACGCCCTTATAGTTGCGATAACGCGATTACCATATATAACATTTTGCTATGGGCCTTCCAAAGGTAATTCAGTATGGGAAAAGCCCGTTTGGCTATGTTTTTATCCGTACGGGTTATAGTTGTTGTATTGCAGTTATAAATTACCTCACTAAAATCAGGCGCTATTTTGGAGGTTATGGCTGCGCCTGCGGCGCAGCTGTGGCTAGAGTTTTGTACCCTAGGTATCGACCCATAAAAAGGACCCATAAAAGCACAAAACCTCCAAAATAGGGCCTGATAACAAGTTGTGATTTTTTCGTTCCGTTTTCCCTTATCCTATATAAATTTTTAAAAATTTATTTTGGAAATTCGTAAATATAATAGCAACAAAAATTATTAGAAAATAACCAAAAATATCGTTATATATAATTTTAAAAACGCTATTTAACCGTATATCAAACTTTCTAATCGGGGCTAATTTGGCGGAGATATTAAAGATTAAAGACAAAATTTCCGTTTTCCGCAGCCCTTCCATCCGGAACGCCCTTATGGCTGCGATAGCATAACCACCGTATATAACATTTTGCCATGGGCCTTCCAAGGGTAATTCAATATGGGAGAAGCCCGTCCAGCTATGTTTTTGCCTGTACGGGTTATGGTTGTTGCGTCGCAGCCATGAGGGCGTTTCGGTTAATCAAGCCCGGAACCTTCTTATGGCTGCGACATAACAACCATAGCCCGTACGGCCGAAAAAATTAAGATACGGGCTTTCCCCATATAAAGTATACCTAGGACGCCCGGTGCACGATGATGCGACCGGTAGTTATGCTGTCGCGGCCATAAGTTACCTCAGCTAGCTCAGGCCTCCCAGGCTCGTTTTCCCAATTTCTTCAAAGTCACTCAAGTACCGCTCCACAACATTAAATATTAACCAATCAAATCCCAAATCCCCGTAACAAATTAGCAAAGCTTAAATTGTAATTATGCAAAAACGTTTTCGTTTGGTATTTTTATTTTTTTTTAAAAAATAAAAATTTATAATAATTTAATAATAAAATATTTTTATAATAATATATATATATTTATATAATTATTTTGGAATATAATTTATTATTAATATTATTTTAATTTTAATTAAAATTTATTTATTATTTTTAAATTTTAATATATTTATTAATTATAACCCAAATTTATTATAATATTATTTCTTTTTTCAAAATTTATCGAATTCAAATTTTTTTAATTTTACCGTATTACGTCTTTAAAATAAAATATACGTATATATATATTAAATTTTTAATATTAATATAAAAGATTTAATATAACGTTTAAAAATTTTATTTATAATTAAGTTTTTTGCAAAAATAATAACCGATCGCGTAATTTAATTATTTAAATTAATTAATTAATTAATATTTTCAAAAACACAAATACGTAAAAAACTATTAATATATAAAAATTAATAGAAAATTTTAATTCCGGCTAATTAGGATTCCGTTATACGCAAATATTATAATATATTATACAGAAAATATATAATTTTTAAAAAGGTTTATATTTTATTACTTATTAAAAAATCATTACCCAAAATTAAAATAATTTATATTTTTAATTAATTTAAATTTTTAAACGGAATAATTATATACTTAAAAAAATAATTATTATGTAATGCGAACCGAAAAACGAAACGGTTTTATAATAATAATAATCCGGACGTTTTTACGTATCTTTTTTTCATGATTTTAATTATTATAATTAAAATAATTTTTAAAATTAATAATAATTATTTATTTTATTTATTAAGCAAATTTTTATTATTTTTGCCCGTTATTATTATTATATTTTTTTTAAAAAATTTAAAAAATTTATATTTCGGCCTAATTAATATTATAAAATAAAATAATTTTATAAAACATTATAATAATATTTAATATTATTTCATATTTTTTAATAATTTATAAATAATATTATTCGGATTTTATTTTTTATGTTTATTATTATATTTTATAAATATAATAAATAAAAATTCCGCGATTTTTCTAAATTAAAACGTATACTATATATTAAATATTATTCGATTTCGTTAAATATAATTAATAAAACCAAAAATATTATTGATAATATATATAATATTTATCGAAAACATTTTTAAAAAACATATAAAATTTTAAAAAATTTATTAATTTTTAACGTATTTTTATTTTATTTTATATATAAATTAATTTTTTATTTATATTTATATATATTTATTAACTTAATAATATAAGTAAAATATATAAAATATAAATAACCTTAAAAACAAATCGTTAATTTTTAAATAAAATAACGTAATTATATTAAAAATTGCCAAAATTTTATTTTTTCGAACTTTTTATCCTTTATATATATAATATTTATATATTTACGCTATTTTTACAAAAATTACGCGTTCGATACGAATTATTTATAATAAAAACGTTTAACGTATATAAAATTCCCCAAAATATTTTGATCGAAATTTTTTTTCGAAAACCGAATTTACCAAATTTATAAAATATATATATTTCCGGTTAACCGTACCCAAATTTAAATTTATTACATATTACGTAATTTTTAAATAGTTTAATTATGCTGGATAAATAAAAAAATACCGTAAGGTTTTAATTAAGAGGTATTAATAAATAAAAAGAATTTTAACGAAAATCTTTTATTACTTTTATTAATAATACGTTATTTAATAATATAATTAATTTAATAAATAATTTGTAAGTATTTTATTTTTTTAATTTAAAAATATAATATATTTATATCAATTTTTAAATAACGTAATTTTAATTAAAACGTACCGAATAAAACTTTTTAATCGGATAATTATAAAACCGGAAATATTTTTAATACGGTTTATATTTTATAAAATAATAATTATTTATTAATTAATACCGTTTTTATTAATAACACATTTCGAAATTATTACCGTTTTTTTAAAAAAAACTTCAAATTTATTTATATTTTTTATATATTATACAATAGAACGACGTGAAATATATTAAGCCGTTAATATTAATATTTTTATTTTTTTTATAAAGTTAATTAATTTAATTACGGTAAAAAAAATTTTTATTTTAATTAAATATTATGTTTTATAATATTAAATTAAATATTTATTAATTAAATCTTAATATTAAATTTAAATTTAACAAAATCTCCCAAAAAATTTAAAAAATATTTAATTAAAAAAGCAAATATTATAATTTATGGCTTATTAGCGAACTTTATCGGTCGAAAAATAATATATATAATTTTAATATTATTTTTTTTCGAAATTCGTTTTTAATTAAATACCGTATATCCTTATAATGCGAATTTTATACCCGTTATACTTTTTCGCGAAATAAACGTTATATTATTTGGGATTTTCGTACCGAAATTTTGAAATATATTTATTTTTTGTTTCGGAATTTCTGGCTTATTAAAAATATCGGTTTTAAATTAAAAAAAATAATTAAAAATTCGAAAATATTTTAATTACAAATTATAAAAGTATAAAAATTAAATTTATTAATTTTAATAATACCGTACTTATTCTTAATAACGTAAATAAACTTAATTAATTAAATACGGCAAAAAACGAAAATTAATTTATAAATAATTTTAAATTAATTATTCCAAAAAATTCAATATTAAATTTATTAAAAATAATTTAATTTTAAACGATTGTAATATTTTATAAATAAAAAAGTTATAATTTTATAATGTAAATAATTAATAATTTCATTAATAATTTTAATTAAGGTAATTCGTTATTATCTTTATTAGTATCAAATAAGCAAAATAAAGATTTATCGAATAAAAACGAACCGTTAATATATTTCTTTATTTTTTTATTGTTTTATACTTTTTTATAAATAATATAGTATTTATATAATAATTTTAATATTAATATAATTTTATTATTTACATAATTTTAATTAATTAAGTTTAAATTTATTTTATATATTATTATAATTATTTAATCGTTATATTAATATAATTTATTTATTTCCAATAATAGAATTACGGATATAAAAATAATGTTTTATAATACGTTATACGGTATAATTATTAACGAAATTAATATAAATAATTAAGTTTATAATATAACTAATTTTAATTAATTATATTTTGTTTAAACGGTTTATTTTTTATAAAGTTATATAAAAATATCGTATTACTTATAATTAAATATAACGTATAATTTCGAATTAATTCGTATATTCCGTTTATAATTAATTTATTAATTAAGGTTTTTAAATATTTTCTAAAATTGTTTTCTTTTATTTTGCCTTTTTTCGCGCATTATTATAACTTATATATTAATACTTTTTTACGTTTTCGGATCTTAAAATTTTATTTATTTTAAGCGTAATATTTGTATTTAAATTATTGTAAAAATTTTCATTCGGATTATATAATAATGCCGAATATTTAAAAATTACGTATAAATATTTTTCTTTATATTCCTATATATAATTCATATATTTATTATCTATATAATTTCGTAAATTATATTATTTATAAAATAATTATATAATATTTATTTTTTAATTAAATAATCCGGTTTATAAAATTATAAACGTTTTTTATATTATTTATATAATATCCGGTTTATATAAATTTTTCGTTAAATTATAAAAATTATAATTAATTAAAAATCCGTAATTAATTTAATAATTTAATAACTTGTAATATTGGCATAATTAATTATAACGTAAATTTTGTTTTACCAGTTATTATTACGGAAAATATTTTAAATTATATTATTAATATTTAATACTTATATAAATATTATATTTTTTATTTTAAAAAATCTTATTCGTAATATAAATTTTTAATAATTATAAAAATTTCTTAATTAATATATATTCGTATTAATATTAAAACGTAAAATATTTTTTAATTTTTTTTTATATTAATATAACTTTATAATATATTTATTATTTGGAATTAATTACGTATAATATGTACTTTTCGTAAAGAATATCTTATATCTTAAAATAATCGAATATTATTTAATTAATACGAAAATACTTTAATTAAGATTATACCGTTAATTTTGCCTTTTTTTAAATTATCTTAATACCAGTTTTAATTATTTTTTAATTCAAAATCTTATTATTTATCTTTAAGGTTATTTTTCAGAAACAAATTATTTTTCGGGAATATTATTAATAAATTTATTTTTTTAACCGAACGAACAGGGTTTTTTTAAATTTATTCAAAATATATTATCGGAAATTATAACGGAAATTACCTTTATTATATCGCCAAGAAATTTATTTACCCCTTATAAAATCGTAAAATATATAAAAATATATATAATAATATAAATATTAAATATTAAATAAAAATATTAATTAATAATTATTATATTATAAATAATATAATAAATATTTAAAGTTATAAAAAATTCTAATTAAATAAATAATATTAATTATAAATTAAACAATCAGAATAATTATATTTAATATATATTTAATTAAAGCAATTATATAAATTACATTAAAAATTGATAATAAAATATAAATTTCGTATAATTTACAAATAATTATTAAGTTTTTACCCTATATACTACTATCCTATTATAAAAAATAACGTTAATTCTTTTTATATTTAATAATTTATATAAACTTAATAATTTATATATTTACAATTATATAATCTTAAAGTTTATATATATTTTAATTTTAATTATATATATAATTTTAAAATATTTTTATAATTTATTTATTATCCGTAAGCTTTATTCGTATATTATAAATCCCTATATATTTCTTATTAATATTAATAATATATTTTATAATTATTTAATATACGAACTTTATTTTATTTATTATATTTTATATTTTCTATTTATATTTTTGGTTTTAATTAAGCCGAATTTATACCGGTAAATTTATAATATTATTAAATTTTTTATATATAATTACTTATTTATACATATTTAATATTATATAATTATTATAATAATATTATTATTATTTAATAAAATAAAATACGGTAATTATATTAAGAAAATATATAAGAATTTAATAAAAAATTAGAACGTATATAAAAATCGTAACAAAATTAAGTTAACTCTCGATATAAATTATATTAATTACGGCGTTATTTTCCGTACTTTATTTCCTATTACATATACCGTTTTTCCATATTTTGCCCTAATTTATAAAATAAGTTTTCCTTAAGCTAAATAATTATTCGATAAAATTTTAATATTATAAAAGTTTTATAAAATAAATCTTATTATTATATGCCAAAAAACGTAAATTATTTACCGTTATATATATATTAACGCATATTTTATTTTCGATAATTTCGGAATAATATTTAAATAAATATTTTGGGATTTTAATTATATATATATAATTTATAAAAAATTAATAAACATATATTTATATATTTTAATAATTGTTAAATTTTGTTTCCATTAAATTCTAAAAAAAATATTAAATAATATATATTATGATTCGTTTTTTTCCTTATATTAAAATATGAAAATAAAATTATCGATACGGATAATACGGATTATTAAATAATAGGTTTTTAAAATTACGAAATAAACGTCCTTTATATTATAAATTTAACCGGTTTATATTTTTTAAAAAACCGTATAATTTGGGCCGTTAGCCGTTTGCGGGAATTTATAATTTATAACGATTTACATAATATAAATAATTTTAAAAATATAATAATTTTATAATTTTAATTAGGAAAAATATAAAATCGTAATGTATTTTATAATATATATTATATAGATATTATTTTTATAATATTAAATGAAAAAAAAATCCGTAATTATACGTAATTAGTTGCCGAACAAATAACTTTATATAAAAATTAGATTTTTAAATACAGCGGCATATTCGATATTAATATTAAGGATTTCGGCGGTTACCCGGAATATCCGATTATTATTATACTTATAAAAGATTTTGATATAAAGGAATTCTTAAAATCAACCAAAAACCCAGCTACGCCGACAAAAAGAAAACGCAGCAAGGGAAAAAAAACTAAATCCGGCCGTCGACCTTTACTAAGGGAACCAAAAAGCCTTAATTCGAAAAAAAAAACAATTATTAAAATCTTTAACAAAATAATAATAAGGTATACGGCCGGTTTCAAAAAATATTTATTAGGACCGTACGCCGACAGATATTAATCTTAGTTGCAAGAAAATAAGATTATAAAACGTAATTAAAAAAGATTTATTATAAACCCGGGATTTTATATATTTTAAATTAATATTTAAAAAAAACGGATACCGAAATAACTATATTAATAACAAAAAAATAACCTGTTTAATATTGGCGAAAAATTATTTATATTATTTATTTACCCGCATAATCGATTTTTTACCTTAGTTATTTAATCCGAATTAAAGTATTTTAAAAATTAAAACACATAAAAATATTTTAGGAATTAATACGATAAATTCGAAAAAAAGAAACCGGAAAATAAGATTTAAAATTTTTTTTTCGATATCATAAATTAAAAGCTATAAATTAAAAAATATTTTATTAATAATTATAAAAAATTATAATTTGAATTACGTAATATAAAGTTTCGTAAATTTTCCTAGCCGAAAAAATTTAATATATATTTATTACGGTATATAATTAATCTGGATTAAAACGAATTAATATTTCGTATAAAGTTTAACGAATTAAAAATTAATAAATTTAATAAATTTAATAAATAAATAATATATTAATAACTTTAATTAATATTATGTAACTATTTATAATTATCGCGTTTTATAACCGTAACGTTATATTAAAGCCGAATGTATTTTTTGTTATTAGTTTTAATTAAAACCGGCAGAATTTTATTTCCTATTTTTTAAATTTAATATCGTAATTATTATTATTATTATCCGATAAATACCGTTTATTCCTAATGCGTAATTCTTTAATTTCGATAAGAATTATTATTTCGGTTTTTTTTTCGATATATTATTTATAATGTCGGATTATGAATTATTACGTTTAGGTAATACCGGCGATTCCGGTAACAATATAAAAGTAAACGAATTATGCAAATATAGGTATAATAATAAAGGCGGGGTTGGAAAATTAAAAATATTAAGAAATATTAGGTTTTACGCTAACGTTATAAATAAAAAAAATAAGGTAAATTCTTAATCAAGATTATTTAATATGTTGCGAATTACGCATATAAATATAGGCGTTATTATAACCGAAATTGCAACTTTAAGTTGTGAAAACGTATAAATTATATGCCGGTTTAATATTTAAATTATTGGGATTATCGTTAAATTATTGGCCGCCGGTTTAAACTAAGCGATTATAAACGATATGTCTTAATTAAAATTAGACGTAATTTATAATGGTTTTATAATTTTTTTCGATATCTGTCAAATTTATAACGTAATAATAATCCGTAATTTATATGGATCGGTTTACGGTATAGGGATATAACGCCGTTATTTCCAATTAAGCAAATTTTGTTATTTGCAAAAATTTATTTATACTTTTTAAAATATCGAATATATATTTTTTTCGTATATTATATATAATATAAAAAAAAGTAATTTTTTAAAATATCTGAATATTATTATTTACTGAACTTGAAAACCGCCTTAATTAATTTAATTATATTTTAAATTAAATATAAATCTTTAATTTTATTTAATTTAGTTAAAAACTTATTAAGTAAGAATTATTTAAGTTTAATAAAAATAAATATTTATTTTGTTTTTTTATTGTCAAATAAAAATAATTACGCAGAAAATAATTCGTTCGTTTATCGTTCATACTAGGACTTTATTATTTCCTAAATAGCCGCCTTTACCGAACTAGCTTTTGGTTATTTTTACGCGGATATTTTTAAATTTAAAAGCTTAGATATATAAAGAAAATTAGGCGTATATATATTATAATAAAATCCAGCCAGAATTGGGTTATTACGGTCCTTTTTTAGTATAATAATTTCGTTTTTTTAAATATGCCAAAATCGCTTTACGTATATATTTGTCGTTAAATAACGCGTATTATTAAAGTCTTATTTTTATCCGGTACTGCAAATTAAAATTGCTTTATTTCGGAAATTTAAGGGTAATATCTTAATTGGCCGAAAATTAAAATTAAAATTTAATAATTATTTTGTCCTAATCGGAATTATTCGTAATAAATTACGTATCGTCCTTTTTATTATCCGAGTTCGCCATGTCGCTTTTTATTACGACCTTTATATTTTTATAAGTAACCTAATTTTTAACTTGCCGGGCCTAAATCTTTTTTATTATTTTATCTTTTTTTAAAATGGACGGTTCGATTTTATACTTATCGAACGCTTAATAAGGTATAAGTAATATAGTTTATTTATAATTAATTATATTTAATTGCTTATAATTATAACCCATTCGATTAAATCGTTATTATAAATTCTTAATCGAAAAATTTTACGGTATATTTTATTATATTATTCGATTAATATCTAGAATATTTATACTTAATCCAAAAGCAATAATGGATACGATAATACGGATAAAACCATTCGATTATTTTAAAATATTATATATTCGAATTTAATTCCTATAAAATATTTTAAAATTATAAAATTTAATAACCTTTTTTATAATTTTCTATATATTAATTATTAAAAAATTAAAATACCTTTAATTCGAACGTTAACCTTTAGATATAAAGAAAATAATAATATCGATTTCGGAATAATTAATATTAAAATGCCGGACCTCCGTTTTATAATTATGTTTAATTAAGTTGCCGATTTAACAAAAGCCGTTATATTTTATAATTTTATTTATAATATTATTTATAATTATTATATACGTAAATTAATATATATAGGTAGGGAAAATAAAATATAAGTTATAGATATTAATATATTTAAATTAAAACTTTTATTATTCCGATAATAAATATATTTCGTTAATAATAACCAAATTATATCGTTATTCGAAAATAAAATTTAAAATAATAATTTGGAATTAATCGTTCGATATTTATTTAAAATTAAAAAATAATATGGTTATGTTATTCGGCAACTATACGGTTAAATATTTTTAAATTAAACTTTTTTTGTATTTACAAATATTAAAATAAAAGTAAAATATAAAATTATTAATATAAGATTTTGTTATTTTTTCGTTAATTTAATTAATAATATAATTTAAATAATACTTAAATTATTTATTATCGAAAAAACTTAATTAATTTAAAATATTTTAAAGCTTATTTTAATAACGAAAAAAATATTAAGTTTTCCGAAAACCAAATCGTATACCGTATTAATTTGTTTTTTCCGTAAAATACGGCCTTACTTATTAAGCATAATGCTTAATATAAGGCGAATAAACCGATAACGTAAAGTTTTTATAAGGTTATTGGCCGTATACATAATATTGACATATAGGTTAATTATATTTATATTAGCAAAAAACCGGTAAAAACATTAAATAAAAATAAACGTTTCGCTTTAAAAAGTTAAATATTCGAAAAATAAAGGTATTTATTTTAAATTTTCGAATATATTACGCGCAATTAATTAATTTAAAAAATAGATTTTAAAGTTTATTATTAATAATTTTAAGCCTTATATATTATTATTTCGGTTCCTAAGGTTATATTGTTATTATGCTGGCCTAAAGGGAATAAAAGGTTTTAGCAGGTGCTAATTGTAATTTTAAATTATTTTCTTTTTTTAATAATTAATTTCTTATTTTGATTAAAACTAAAAATATATCAAAAAATAAAAATTTTAATTCTGTATTAAATTATGTAAATTATAACGTTAAATATTTCGTAATTAATATATATTACGAAAGTTGCTATTAATAATTTTTACGAATTTGTATAAAACGGTACTAATTAAGGCCAAAAAATCATAACTTACCATTAAGCCCTATTTTGGAGGTTTTGTTATTTTTGTGGAAATAATTCTTAAAGGGGTTTAATTAATACATTAAACCTCTGACAGATATTTCTTGATCAAAAGTTATAGCTGTGGCTACGGCTGCTGCGCCGCAGGCGCAGCCACAACCTCCAAAATGGGGTCCTGATCACGATGAGGCAAGCCATAAGGGCGTTCCGGTCGCCCATTTCCCAGAATTAAATTTAGCCGTATCGGCCCCAATTTTAATCCTAAAAGATTGAAAAAATTCCTATACGTATATTAGCTTATATTCCAAACGTATATAAAGTATCAAAGTTATCCGGCTTTATTTGGGTTATTAACGAATTTCTTCTTATTTAAGGGATTTATTTTTTAAAGAAATTAAAAGAAAATTGGCGATTTTGGTGGTAATGCGGAAAACGGACCCTTTTTTCGCACAATTCCAACTTAGGCCTCGTTTGCTTGTTACGGGGATACGCACTTTAATTGGCTAAAAAAAATGTAGTACATGAGATACAAGCGAGCGAGGCCTGAGCTAGCTGAGGCAAGTTATAAAAGCGTTCCGGATTTGGCTGGCCTTAATTTTCTTATGGCTGCGACATAATAACGATCACTCGTACGGCCAAAAAAATTGTTGGACAGGTTTTTCCCATATAAAATATATTAGGGAAGCCCGGTATACGATAATACGACCGGTAATTATGTTATCGTAATTATAAAGACGTTACGGTCGTTTATTTCCTAGGCCTAATTTTAATCTAATTAACCTTAATTTTTATTTGAAAAATTTGAAAATTATTTTTATACATATATTACTTTATATTTGACAAATATATAAAATATAAAAATTTATTAAATTTAAATTAAATACGTAGTAATTATAAAAACGTTTCAAATTTAATTAGGCTTAATATCTTTATGGCTGCGAAATAATAACTATAACCCGTACAGACAAAAATATAGCTAAACGGGCTTTTCTTATGCCAAATTACCCTTGGATAACTTATGGCAAAATAATATACGCGGTATTTACGCTGTCGCAATTATAAGAGCGTTTTGGTCGTCTATTTCCTAAAATTTTAACTTCATTATACCGGCCTTAATTTTTACTTAAAAAATTCGAAAAAATTCTTATTTATATATTAGCTTACTTTCGATATATATATAAAATATTAAACTTATCAGATTTGGTTCGATTATAAAAATAACAAAAATTAATTCTTTTATTTAGAAAAATATTAAACGAAAAATTTTTAACGTAACTTTAATTTAGGCCTCGCTGGTTCGTTACGGGGATTCGTTATTTGATTAGTTAATTTTAGTGCCTTGGCGTAGTACATAAAAGTGTATCCAAATAGAAACGAGCCAACAGAGGTCTGAGCTAGCTGAGGTATAAATAAGCGAGAGTGCGACGTTAATCACAAGACCAAAAGATCAGCAATTCCAAACCCCAATTGGAATTTGAACACCCTAATCCATCTTATAAGGATTAGCTGTGCATATTATTATATATACTTTTTTCTTTAAAAATTATATAATTAAACTTAATTCCTTTTACCTGACGTAAAAATATAATAAAATGAAAAATTTTAAATTCTTTTTTATATTATAATAATTAATATATAAATCGAAATATCGAGGTTTTATTTCATGAGACGTATTGAATTATACATAATTAATATTAATTCTTTAATAATTAAATTTCTAAAATTTTTAAATAATTTAGTTATTTGTAATGTTTATTAAAAAGTTTTTTAGATAAATTTAGTAAAAATAGTATTAATTTATTAAAGCTTAGTAGAAACTTTTTAAAATAATTAATAAAAATTTAAGAAACGTCTATATTTTATTATTTAACCCGATTATTTTTTATTTTGTAATTAAAAGGCGTTTTTTATATTTATTTTCCCTTATATTAAAGTATTAATATATTTTCAATAAATAAAATTTTATTTATTAAAATAAATATTTTCTCGCATTAATAGTAGATTGAATTTTTTATAAAACCTAGAGAACTTTATAAACGTATTTTTGTATATATTTTTCGTTTTTTAAAACATGAATATGTCGTCTAAGAAACGTTTAATAAAACCTTTAAAAAAATTTCGTAATATATAGTTTGTGTTAGAGCAAATTCTAATCTATTGATAATATTTTAAGCAAAATAGTTTCCGGAAGTTTAAGCTTGTTTATTTATATAAGGTTCTAGTCTTTTACTCAAAGACGTTATTAGACGTTTTAAACCGTTATATTTTAATAACAACATCAAAAAAATGTTATTTTCTAAAATAAAGAAAACGTAATATAGGCTTTTTACGCGAAGAAACGAAAGGCCTTCGGTTTTTATTAATTTCGCGTTATTTTCTAGCCCGTTATAAGGGCTAGATGTTTAACCAACTATTAAATCTTAGTTATACGAGTTTATATTAGCAAAAGTATTGTATAAATCTAAATAATAAGATAATTTAGTTAAGTTTCATAATATTACGTATACATTAAATAACGAAGTAATATTATAAACTGCTATTATTTAAATTATAAAAATAACGAACGTATATATTCTAACTAAATATATTAAATATTTATTATATTTTCAAATCACTGAAAATTTAATTTTATTAAATACAATTAGTTTTATACGAATTTATTTAAATTTTAAAGTTAAGAAAATTCCGAATTACGTAACTTATTTATATAGATCCGACCTTTTCTTACAACCGGTTTCAACTTGAGTAGTAATACGATTTGTTCTTTTTTAAGATTTTTGTTTTTAAATATTTATTTTTAATAAGCTTTACTTTATTATAGTATATTATATTGCCAATCGTAAATATTATAACTATTATAATTAA
This sequence comes from Monosporascus cannonballus, assembly GCA_004154925.1. Lineage (NCBI taxonomy): Eukaryota > Fungi > Ascomycota > Sordariomycetes > Xylariales > Monosporascus > Monosporascus cannonballus. Next base: position 25,197 of record QJNS01000111.1, read on the forward strand.
AAAGAACTTAAAATATTTAATTGTTTTTATTATCAAATTTAGCTCTAAAATACAACCGTATATATTGTATTTCGAAAATGATATTAAATGTTAAATAATTAAAAAATTTATATTTATAACGAATATATTAAAAACCGTCGCTGTTACGACAGTTTCGGCATTCCGATTAATTTTTTGCGTTATATTAAAAAAGAAGAATCCTTTAAACTGAAAAAAAGCGGTTACTAAAAAAACCTTTTTTATGACTTTAGCAGAAGATAAAGGAGAACCGTGTACGTAAATAATATAACATTAACGAAATTATCGGTCGTTTTTTCGTTTACGGCATTAAAAATTGTTTTATATAAAAAAATATTAAAATTATTAGCTGTAAAATTTAATTAATAAACGAATTAAAGAAATAAAAATATCTAAATGTCAAAGTTACTATAGCCGTATTATTTATTAATCTTTTTAATTAACTTAACTTTAAAACCCTGAATTAAAAAACTATTATCGGCGATTTCGACGGCATTAACGAAAATTTTCTAAAAAAAGCTAGACTTTATGAAATTCTTCTCACATTTCCATATATTCTCGAAATTCAGATAATTTTTTCACTTAATTAAATATTAGACAAAATGCTTTTTTTGCATATCTGAGGTTTTTTTTTCGTTTATAATATTATTTTTTGCTTTTATATAATATTATTTTATTTTATTTTGTATATACTTTGTTAATATTTGTTCTTAAGTTAAGCAAAAAAAGTATAAAGCATAGTATAAATTTTAACCTTTAATTAAAGTGTTAATATATAATTATTTTTGAAAATTTTAACTATTTTTATATATATTAATATATTTAAAATCTCCTTTTTTACCACTTTTTTTTTAAAATACTTTTTAGAATAAAGTATATTATTCCTCTTTTTTAATTGTTAATTTTATAATGTTTTAAATAATATTATTTGCTTATTGAATTATGTAAAAGTTTTAATTGTAATTTCATTTCTTAATATAATAACTCAAGTTATTTCGATATAAATATTATTTTTGTAATAATAAATTTGTCGTATAATTTTTCATAAATATTAAATGTAAAATGAAATTTCGTATTAATTAAAAGTATTTTAAAATTTTCGTAGTAACAAATATTTAAAATTAATTACATAATGGTATATGTTCTCAAGCTTGTTATTCTATTAATACTTAATATAATATTGCAAATACGCTGTTAACGTTCAAATTAACTGTTGATTTAATTTATACATTTATAGTTCAGGCGTAATAAACAATTTATAATTTAAGCCAATTTATAATATAAAGTTTCATTAAAATTTTAAAACAAAGATAATTATTAATCAAGAATAATATTATATAACAATTCGTATATATTAAAAAATGGATCTCAATAAGATATAAGGTATGTATTCTATATTCGTAATTTTGTAATAATTCAAAATATAAAAGAAAGTTAATAAATTTATTTATAACTACTAAAATATTATTATAAAATATTTTAATTATTAAAATTTGGAATAAAATTTTTTTGATAACTGTAAAAATATAGCTCTTATGAAGTAAGGTTAGTAGCCGATTAGCCTCCGATTAATCACCGACTTACTTTTTAATATAAATTTATCATCTAGCAGCTAATAAGAAATGCCAGATAGAAATAACCTAATAAATTTATTTCTCGAAATATGTTTTGCAACTGGTCGGAAATTACCTTACCTTAATTTATAATTATGTATTATTTTATAATTATTTTATTTTTATTATAAAAAACTATGCATCAACTACTAAAAATAAAGCTTGTCGATTACAAAACGAATCTAAGTTACTAATCGAAAAAATTACCGATCAAAACTTAATAAACAAATAATCGGTTACGATATAAAAATAGGCGAAAGAATATACGATAAAGCTTTAACGAGCAAAAAATGACGGTTTCCGAGATCCTAAATCTCCTTATGTATACAATAAAAATGCATCCCGATAACCGTTAATCGAACAGTCGGAAAACGGACGTAATATAACGACTGCGTCTCGAAATTCAAAACTAAAAAAATTAAACCCTTTAACAATAACCAAATCTTAAAAATCATTCGTTAATAAAACGAATAATATTCGGAATTACTGCGGTAGTTAACCGAATAATAAATAATAATATAAATTTAAAAAATAAAGTTTAATATATTAATTAAGATATCGTTGTAAAAACTTAACAATAAGAACAAATACCGCGTTATAATTATTCGAAAATTTTCGAACCTACGTCGATAAAAAAAACTAAATAAAAACTGTTATCGAAATTTACGCGAACAAGCCAAATTAAAATAGCTTTATTTATATTTAATAAGTTATGAACTATATAGACGTTATTATTACGAATGTTTAACGATTATACCGTATTACACTTAATTATGTTAAATAATATAAAATATTAAAAATAAACAACTTATAAACGTTTATCAGAAAAGCTTACGTAAATCTTAACTTTCTTAAAAGGGAAAATAAAAATCAATTTATGAAATTGGGATAACGAACTAATTTAATCGTTATTACAGTTTTACGTTAAATAACAGTTGTTGATTTATAAGATAAAATTCGTAAACGGTTCTAATTCGGAAAATAATCGGAATAATAAATATCTCATATTTTATTGTTATGATAAATTAATATTGAGGTTATAAAATATCTCATTACGAAAAAATGTTAAATTAAAGCAAATTAATAACGTAATAAATAAAATTAAACGTTATTAAAACATTTGAAAAACGAAAAAAAATGTTCCGCCAAAGGTATTAATAAAAATAAACGATTTTACTTTAATGTGACGGCTAGGCGGTTTAACCAACTATTAAACCTTTGTCGTACGGGTTTATGTTAGTAGGAGTATCGTAGAACTCTGTAACAATAAGGTAACTTAATTATATTTCTTAATATTAAAGGTACAAAAGTCGTATTATAAATAATTAGTATTAATAAATATTGTAAACTGAAATTATTTAAATTGTGAAAATAATAAGCGTATATATTTTCCTTTTTTGGCTTAATTATTTATAATTATGCAACCGGTAATAATCATAATTACTTGGAATTACCTTTAATTACTAATAACTACTAGCTTAATAATAATTACTGTTACGTAATCCGGGAGGTAGCCCGTATAATTCTTATCTGACTATTTCTTAAGACCGAAGTTTGTTAGGTCGTAATACGATTTTCTTTTTCCCAAAAATCTTGCCTTTAAGATTTTTTTCCTTTTTTCCGTTTGGTAAGTAACCCTTTTTTTTCTTTTGTTCTTAATTATGTCGTTTCGTATTTTTAAGATTTGTCGTAATCTTCGATTTTCTACCGTTCGTCGTATTAATCTCGTAAAAGCCTTTAACGAATTCGGGTACGAAATTATGCTTTGCTTTTATTGTTTTTCGAAAAATTCGAGGTGTAAAATAATAAAAAATGTTTTAAGGTATAAAAAATGTATTAATCGGGGTCGGTCTTGCGATAATATCGGCCTACTGTTTTTTTTTATTTTTTTTTTGCAAAATATTTGTCGAAAGTATTAACGTTTAAAACGCGAAAAAGCGTTTATTAAAAAGCGATTATTAAAGTTTTAACGGTTTTATTTTAAGGTTTAACGTCGTTATTTTTTTTAAAAAAAATAAAGGGTTTTTTCGTTTTATTCGTTTGCGTAAACAAAAAACGTTAATTTGTTCGAAAGGCGTTATTATGGTATAACGTAAGCTTTAATTATTAAATAAATTTAAAAAAATAAAACCGTTAAAAATAAAAATAATTGGCAACTGCCGTTACAGCTGTTATGTTAACGCAGGCCGCGGCTGACTGGCCCGATATCCCGGTTACTAATTGGTCGATTATTAACTGAGACGCGTTTATCGTTGTTGGTAAAAATTCTTTAATGGGCGCTGGGCGCCAATAAGATTTTTGGCGGATTTCTAGGTGTTTTCGGAATCCGGATGCTTTTTTTACTTAATTAGATACTGGGTAAATCCGTTTTATTTTCATATGTTAAGGATTTTTTCCACCTTATATACCTATTTGTTTTTCATTTTTATATCGTTTTGTGCTGTATACATTTTGATTACATCCGTTATTAATTTGAATAAAAAAACGTAAAAAATTAAATAAAATTTAACTTAAAGTAAAAGTTTTAATTAATAATTATTTTTTAAAATTTCTTGGGTTATTTTATTTAAACCGATATATTTAAAATCAACTTTTCTATTAGGTCGTTTTATTTAAATATTTTTGGTAAAGAGAAAAATTATTTCCCCTTTTTTCGAAAATTAATTTTTTTAATTTTTTCTGGATATATTATTTGTTTATTTAATTTCGTACGAATTCTAATTTTAATTTTAATTTTTGGGTACAATTGTTAAACTTATTCCGACGTAAAAGTTATTGTAATCTTAATTAAATTATTATTACGTATATTTTAAAAACGTTTAAAATAAAAATAAAAATTATATTTATAAGTATTGTTTTCATATTTTTATAATAGTTAATATTATAAGTTATTTATGCAATTAATAATTTTTCAAGTTAATAATTTTATTTATATATAATATAATATCACAAATACATTATTAAAATTTAATTTATTAATTTATTAATTTAACGTTTAAATATATTAAATAATTTATAATTTAGGTTAATTTACGTTATTAAACTTTGCCAAAATTTACATACAAATATTAATTAATTATTTGATTTGGTTTTTATTAGTAATCCGTATATATTAAAATTGTGTTTAAAAATATATATCATTTATTCGGTATTTATATTTTTATAATATGGTACAAAATAAGAAAACTTCATAAATCGATCGATAATTACAAATATGCTATCGTAATATATTTTTGTAAGTGGAATTTTTAATATAAAAATTTTAGTAATAAAATCGAATGTAATTAAATATTATAATTGCTTTACGATTATTAATGGCTGTAATTATCCGTATAATTTATATTATCGAAACTTTGTTTTAACGTAGATCTTATATTATTATAAGATTTTTTCGATTATTAATTTTATTTTAGGAAAGTAATATATACGTTAAAGTCGTTTTAAAGTTTTATAAACCTCTGGATATTTATGTAATTAATATTCGTATATATTTCGTCCTAAATCTTTCTGGTATTTTTCTGGAATTTTTATTTGGTCCGTTTGTTAGTTTTCTGGGAGACCTTCGTTATATTATTGGATTTTTTAATACATATTAAAAGGTATTGCCCGAATTATCGTAATTTGTAGTAAACGTAAATGTTTTTTTGCAATAATATCGAAAATTATATAATTAACCTTAATTAATTTGTTTTCGAGGTTTCGTTCTTTATTTAAGGCGTATATTTTATTATTTTCTAAACACGTTTTATAGATAATACCGAAATTATCGTTTTATAAATTCTATAATCGTACTAAAACGGATAAGGTTTTAACAATTGGCAAAAACCTTAGCCTAATATAAATTTCCTTTTCGAAAATGCTTAAATTCTCGAAATACCATAGTAATGGCTGTAAATTCTTTATTCAAAATACCATAATTTAGTTCGGCTTTTTTAAACTTATATGAAAAAAATATAATAATGTATAATTTGCTTTAATTATTTCGTTATCCGATTATTACGTTTAACGTATAATCCGAAATATTAGCTTTTAGCTTAACGGGGCGTATTACATCACATATAATTAATATTAACTTATTAATAATCGTATTGTTGATATTTTAAAGCGTTTTTTGTTTCGATCGTTTATTTAGATTCTTTTACTCTTTTCGTAAAGTTTATTAAAGATATAATTATTTTGCTAAATTTCGAATAAACTTCTTACAATAATTAACGAATCCAAAAAAATTTCTATATCTTCTTAATCGTCGTTAGTATTTACCATTTTGTAATTGCAGCGATTTTCTTACAGTTTATCTTAATCTGTTCTAAACTAAAAATATATTCCAAATATTTTACTTTTTTAAAAGTAAAATTAGTTTTTTTTGCGTTAATCAGTAATTTTACGTTTTATAAAATTTTTCAAATTTTATAAACATATTTTATATATGCTTTTTTTGTTTTTGAAAAAATAAAAATATCGTCGAAATTGCAAACGACAAAAATATCGAGATATTTTCGTAATACATAATTTACTATCCGTTAGAAAATTACTAATACGTTCGTAAGTCCTATTAATATAACCAAATACTTAAATAATCCGTATTTCGTTTTGAAAATTATTTTTTATTTGTATTTTATTAGTCTTAATACCGTTATATTTATCTTTAGAATCGAATATTATAAAGTATTTTATTCCGTAAAATCGGTTGTTTATTTCCGTATTTAAAGGTAATAATATTTAATTTTTAGTAATAATATCGTTTAATTATTAATAATTAATTATAAGTAACAATTTCCCTTTTTTTTAATACGAAAAATATTAGGTAAATTGCTGGTAATTTCGAAAGTTAAATCCATTTTTTCTATAACCGATTTTTCAGGTATTCTTTAAAAATATGTAATTCGTTTTTGTTAAAATTATAAATAGGGTAAAATTTCGTTAAGGATTATTCCTTAAGGATTATTCCTTAAGGATTATTTTATAATTTTATTCGTTATGTTCTAATAGCTTTATATTATGTTTTTTTTCTGAAAAGCTACTTACATTTGTAATATTATAATAGTATATTAGTTAAATCTTTGAACTTTTAGGGCTATTATTTTAAGTCGTTATTTAATTATCTTAATTTTGCCTTCATAATAATAATAATACGTTATATTTTTTTCTAATACTTAATGTTTTTATATTTTGTTCTTTTTGGTAATAAAGTTTTTATTATATCCTTATGCTTACATTCGTTATTATATCGGATCGAATATTAAAATTTTAATTTTTTTATCCGTTAATAAGGTATAAGGTAAACCTTACCTGGCCAGTTCTTCCATTAATTAAGACTTTATACTGGTATATCTATGGTCTTTTTAAAATTATATCGTAATTTCCAAGTGGAACGATATCGAAATTAACTGTTTAATATTGTTTTTAAACAAAAATCTCGAAATAATTAATTTCGCGTATAATTTTCCCGTTATCGTAAGCTAATTCTTAACTTTCGGCATTCGTTATTATATAAGATTTTAACTTGTGTCTCCATGGTAATTTAAGCTTATTAATTACATCCAGTATAATGTAATTCTCGCCTAGAACTCCGTAATTTATTATTGCGGTATATCAATACGTTTCAATTTATATATCCAAAGTATTAAAGTTATTAACGGCTTTTATCGTCGCATTTAAAGCCCTTTTTGGGAATTCCTTTTAATTCCTTTAAGTTTCGTTATTTTTCGGTTTTCTTATAAGTAATCTTTTTTTAATTTTTATTCGAAGTTGTTAAACTTTATTTATATTTTTATATTTAACGCGTTAAATTATTATATTTATTATCATAACCGGCGTATTATTCCTTCGAAGTATATTAGGTATTTTTAATTTTACTATAATATTTTTCCTTATTAGGTAAATTATTTTTTTATAGTTTCGACTATATCTTATTATACGTCGTACTGGTTATCGGTTTAAAATTTGCTTATAAATTAACGTATTTCTTCTTTAATAGCCCTTTTTTGTAAGGGTTTATAATAAATGCCAATTAAAAATAAAGGTTTATAATAACTTTTTAGCAGTGTTTTTCTTTTATATTAAATTAATTTTCTAATTTGGTAATTATGTTACTGGTCGTAATAAAAAATGTTTTCTCACGGGTAATGCTTCTTTTAGGCCAATGTTTTGCTTCGGCCAATTATTAAATATTTCCTGGGGCTATAGATAAAAAGTATCGATATTATTATTTATCGTGTTTGTTATTTCCGGTTCGGTTTAAGAAATCGAATTTTTCATAACACATACGGGTAATTCGTCCGTAAATATATTATTTTTATTTTTCGTAATCGGAATATTCTCGTTGTCGACAATATATGGCATATATTTTACCGTATCGATTAAGGGTTCCGGAGAGATTTTTTCTATCTAATCCCGGTATTTACGTAATTATTCTTATAATACTTTTTGTTATGTTCGCGATGTTTATTAAGCCAGTTTTCTAGTTTTTCGCATTCTGTGTTAAATTTTTCGCCATAAAGGACCTGATATATATTTAGGCCGAATTATGTTAATAGATTTATTTCCGTTTTTCTGATTTTTTTTAAATTGTTTTTGTCACGGGCCAAGGGCCCTAGTGGAGGGATTAACGGAGCGTTAATCCCGTGGCTCCTATATATATAACTAGCTGCTTCCACGTATCTTCTTAGCTATTCCCTAGATTTCTTAATAGACCTGTTGTGGCCCATATCCTTAGCTACTGCGTATGCAGCCCCTTACAGTTCTTTGGGTATAAGTTTCCAGTTATCCTAATAGGGTTTTTTAAATGTCTTATAATACGTTGCCTTATGCCTTATTTTGTTATAATTAAAGTATTTGATTTAATTCCAGTTCTTTTTATAAGTGGCTTTTAGTTTTATAAATTTTGATTTTATGTCGTAAAAAGTATTATTACGTCGAAAAACGTTGGTATTAGCCGTATATTAATATTTATTGTTATTTTGTCTCTTAGTATCTTAAATACGTTAGGCGTATTATCTATCGTCGATCTTAATTATTATAATGATGTAATTTAGTAAATATTTAGGCCGATCGAATTTAAAAGTTTTTTATATTTTCTTTTTGAAGCTAATAAAAAATTTAGCTATTAATATTTTTGGGTTTTAATTTAATTTATGTATTAAGTAAACAAACATATAACCGTAATTAAATATTAGTCCTTTTTATTGTAGTTATTTAATTTATATTTTAGCTTTTAATTTTTTATTTTTTATTTTAAAACTTTTCTTATTATTTATTTAAATTATTTATAATTATTATAAATTCGTATTATTTCCGGATTTCGTTTTTCGATTAATAAAATAACGTACTTTTTTATAGCGGATTTAAATCAAATAATTGTATTTCTGGCAAATTATTTGACTGCGAATTTTACTCGTATAATGGACGTAATTAATTAAATAGGAAAATACTTAAAATATGTTCGGTATTACGTTAAGAATAATTATAACTTAGTCGAAATTTCGTCGAAAAGTTTTGGCTTAGGGGGTTTAAGAATTTCTCTTGATTCCTTGGTAAAGTTTAACTAAATAACCTGGTTCGTTCGAAAGGGCTTTTTAACCTTGGAAGCTTTCCCCCTTTTCTTAAGCCTTTTATGGACGGCTTAAAGGGACGTCGTAAAGTTATTATTTTCTCAAGTTGAACGATACGTTCGTTTATAACGTCCAGACGTCGAAAAACCTTTTTGCGAGAAAACCAAGTTTTTCTTTTTCTTTTTCGGATTCCATTCTAATATCCAGGTTGTCAAAAACCTGGTAAGTAAGTTATTCGGGTTACTTACTAGTAAATATAATATCGGTAATATTGTTCAAAGTTTAACGGTATTATTAAATAAGAACTTATAACGTATAATAACTAAACAGTTTAATAAATTATTAAACCTTAGTCGTACGGGTTTATATTAATAGAAATATCGTAAACCTTTATAATAATAAGGTAATTTAACTATATTTCTTAATATTGAAGATAAAAAAAATCATATTACAAACGATTAATATTAATAAATATTATAAATTAAAGCTATTTAAATTATAGCAATACTAAGCGTATATATTTTTTGACTTAATTACTTATAATTACGTAGCAGGTAATAATTATAATTATTTAGAATTACCTTTAATTACTGATAATCACTGGCTTGGCAGTGATCACCGTCACGTAACTCGGGAGGTGGCCCGTGTGATCCTTGTCTGACCGTTTTTTGAGGCCGAAGTTTGTTGGATCGTAACATTTAATACTTTTAAAACCGAAAATCTCAATAATATATTAAAAACATTACATAAATATAATAAAAACAGCAAATATTTTCATACATAAAAGGGGAACAATCGCTAATTTAATCCAGATCGAAATAAATTTATACGTTTTAATATTTTTCATATCTACAAAAATTATTTAAATAATATAATTACGAAAAAATAAGCCATAAAAACATATATTACAAATTCTAAAAAAGACAAAAAAATTGTTATCTCGGCCATACGGAAACCTACTTCTGAAAGCCGTATAAAAAGTTATAATATATAACGATAAATCAAACTAATTTTTAAATAAGAACCTAAAAAAACCGGAATAAAGATATATATCTAATTTATTTCGGCTAATAATTACAAAACGGTCGGAATAAAACCGCCTTTTAAAAAAGGTATTTATTAAGAAAAATAGGAGGGATATAACTATATAACCAAATATACATACCGGGATACAAGTAAATATTATACGCAAAAAATTAATAAAAGTTTTTAATTTCCATTTAATTTCCGTAAATATTCCGAGTTTTAACGGCGTTGATGGCGCGTATATCAAATGTTATAAAGCTTACGAAATTCCTATTAATATAACGGATAATAACGGAAACGAACGAAAATTTAAGTAGATTTATTTCGTAATATACCATAATCTGAAAAGGCTCGATGTCTTATTATTCAAACCAAAAATAAGTAAGCTAAATATTCTGTTAAATATAGCCATATATTAATGGTTATGTAGACAGTTATAAAAGGTTAGCGGACAAAAAATCGCAAACTTAACGTTTTTTAATAACCAGATTTATACCGTTAATATAATAAGCCTAATCGACGAACTAAATATTTCAAAATTTACGAAATAACGGCAACAGAAAATATTTAATTTTTCTGTATAACTAAAATTTTTTCTGGCAAATATATTCTCAAAAAAAACAACGGAAGGACTTTCTTAATTACTAAAGATAAAATGTGTAATAAATCTAATTCTGGGAAAAATAATTTTATTTGATCTAATTTACCCTATTTCTAAAATCTGACGAAAAATATTCGAAAATTATATGCGGAAAAACGTAAAAATAAAACGAATAGGTTATATAAAAACAAACATAAAGGCATTAATATTATTCGTACGCCAAAATATCAGTTTCGGATTATACGTTAATTAAAAAAAGGTTAAATCGATTAACAATAAAAAAAAATAATATCTCTTATCTCTAATTTTAGAAATAATAGACCGTTTAAGGTTAACCAAAGTATTTTCGAAAATTAATTTAAAACAATATTTGTTATCATATTAAAAATAAAAAAGGCGATTAATAAAAAATCGGGTTTTAAATACGTTACGGATAATACGAATATATAATTATACCACTCGGCCTCATTCTAAATTCTTGTGTATAAAGTATTAATTAGATTAAACAACCATATATATATAAGGTATATAAATAATACAGTTATTTATTCGGATAATTTAAAATATATATATAATATTTCATTTAATTTATAAACATTACTATAATGTTGATTATTTTTTTCAAAAAATATAAATATAAATTCTTTAAAAATAATTTTAAGGTTTACAATTAATACCAATATATTAGAAATGGATCGCCGACGGATTAACACTACTAAAACGTAGCCAAAACCGAAATCGATCCATAATATTCAGATTTTTCTAAGGGTTACGAACTTTTATCGGAAATTTATCGCCTATTATTTGCGTATTAATAAACTTATTATAAAATTACTAAAAAGAACGTAATAACAGGATAAAAAAATAAAATTCTATTAACGCGAAAAGGTTACAAAAAACCGTTGTGTAAATTAAAAAGCGCTTTGTAGTTAATAACCATTTTCCAATATTAAAATAATTCCAAAAATACTAATATTAAAACAAATACTTTAATAAAACCAGTATTAAGGATATTATCGCAAAAATATAAAAAATATTAACGCCTAATCGCATATCAATCGCAAAAACTTAACCTAGCTGAAAAAAACTGAGCTATAAAGCAACAAAAACTTCTGGCAATAATAAAAAGCTTAAAATAGTAACGTTAATACTTCGAAAACACCGAATTTTTTTAAAAAATATTTACCGATTATATGGCGTTTAAAATATCATAAATTTATGAACACGGAATTTTTTTTAAAAGTTTTAATCCGATAAATTTATTTTTTTATAATGCGATTTTAAAATCTAATACCCACCGAATACCGCTAACCAAACAAATAAACTATTTAAACGCCTAAATTATATATCAAAAAATTACCTATGGAAATATAATTCTTAAATTATTAAAAAATTAAAACTTACGAATATTATATTAAAAAAGTACGATGTATAATCGCAAATATATAGCGCAACTTAAAACACTACAAAAAAATAAGAGATTTCGTAAAAACGGCGTAAAGTTTATTTGGTACTAAATTTCTAATCAAATTTTAAGTAATAAAAACTTAAATAATTACTATCCGCATAAAAAACTGCAAAATTTTTGTAATACAATTATCAAAAGTTTATAAAAAACTATATACCTGCCGAACTTATTATTTACGTATAATAATATAAATACAAATCGCAATAATAATACAATTAACAATTAAATAACAATAACCGTAAACTACAACTCTATTATGATTAAAATTTTAAAAGGTTTTTAAAAACCGAAATTAATATTAAGGTTATTATTTACAATTATTGCGTTTTACTTTTTTAATAAAAATATCATCTAAAAATCAAACAAGATTATAACTGAAAACTTTCCGACAATTTTCCGATCAAATTCGAAAATTATAAACTAAAAATATAAATATAATAAAATTAATACGGATAATTAAATACCAAGCTGAAATAAAAAGAAATTATTTCTTAAACCTATATAAAATCATATATTATCGGGATAAATTCGTAATCTCGTTATAAATCGCTTTACTGAAAGAATTAATTAACTAATACCATAACACTCTGAAAAATTATATTTAAAATATAACCGTATATTAAAATTAATAGCCAAAAAGTTCCATTAAGAAAATATAACGAACGATACCCGAAAATATACCAAACAATATCCGAATTATTAGGATATAACGAAATTGCGTTATAAAGTATGTAAATAATTACAGTCTTTATTATGATTTAAATGACTATTTCAAAAAGTCTTAATAAATTTTATCATAAAATTTCTGAAAAGTCTAGGCTTAAACGGGCTAAAATATAACGTTGTCTTAATAATCGTTAACTACTTTACAAAACTAAGATTATTTATTCCTACAGTTAAAATTTTAACCGTAACGAAATTAAGCCAATTACGTTATAATAAATTAAAATAAAAATTGAGTACGCTGGTTAAAATTACCAACAATAAAAATAAATTACTAACAAATTATTTTTAAGCAGAATTTTATAAAGAACAAAAATAAAACGGCAAATATCAACGGTTTATCATCCGTAAATCGATAAAAAAACGACACGCATTTATTAAATCCTAAAGCATTACTTCTGTAATTAGATTAACAGATATTAAAATAATTAAATAAAATGACTATAAAATACAAAATTTGCGCATAATAACGTTCAGAACCTATTTACCGGCCGCTTTCCGTTCGAAACTTTATACAAATGCCACTTAAAAATAATAAAATACCGTTTATAAAAATTTAACAAAAAATACAAAAAGTAAAAAAAACCGACTTAAAATTAACGGCTATTTATTAAACGATATACGAATATTAGAAACAAATAACGACAGCTTAAAAAATATTATAACTAACGTTACATATCTATGAAATTCCAATTAAAACAATTAAAAAATTTATCGATTAAAACTTTCAAGTTCAAAAATAAAGATTTTGTATTTATTTACATCCGAGTTATAAATAAAAGATAAATAAGCATTTAAACGTATAAAGTAGTCTTTTCAACCAAATATTAACGAATCTATAATATAATCAAAAATGAAGCGATATTTAAATAGTATTACTAAACTTAATAAAAAAACAGAACAAATAATTCAAAATATCGTTTACTATCGCAATAATTGGGAATAAACTAAATATCTGATAAAATAAGAAACCTGGCTTATTAAATATAATACGTAAAAATCATAAACGTACTTCAAATACATGTTTAAAATATTATAACGTTAAAAGAAAAAAAACTAAAAACGAATATAAAAATAAAGTAGCGCAAAAACCGCAAAATAATAAGAACATAATTAAAAATTAATCATTTAATAATTCTAAAATTACAGAAAATCATTTTCCAAGATTAAAACACCGAAATTAAAATATTAATTAATTATATAAGTGCCTTTAAGCTTTTAAAAAATATTTGCGTTATCATATACCAGTCGAAAACAAACCAATTACATCTTATTAAGTATATATAACAAACCGGAATATAATCGGAAATCAAATAACATTATAAAGAAATTCGAACCTTTATCTTAACTACAAAACTATATTTAGCTATGGAATCTTATATTAAAACGAAATACAAAAACCCAAATTATAATTCTTTCCTAAACAAAACGAAAAAACGAACGAAAAATAACAAATAACGCCAAAAAGTCGAACCTTTATTTCGAAAAGAAATTCTTACGTTTAACAATTAAACTTTACATTAATTAACCCTTAGTAACTATTTTAAAACAATTAATATAAAAATACCCGAAAGTAAATAAAATATATACGATAACAAAAAATAAGTACGTTTATTAAATTTACTTAACGTTAAACCCGAATGAAATTAAAAACGTTTCATTTTTTATTAAAAGTAAAACAGAAATAACCGGAATATAATTTATTATTAATCAGAAATAAGGCGTTATCCTTAAAGCGCTTAACGTATTTAGACATAATAGCGGCCTTATCGAGCAAAACAATTTTTTAAATTATAATTATTAATAAGCATTGAAACTTTATCGAAACGTTAAAAAACGGGCGGAAAAAATTCGTAACCGGGAAATATAACGTTATAACGGTTTTCGAAATGGCCTTCATTATGGAAATACATTAAAAATATACCTAATTAAGAATTAATCGTAAAATAATAAAAAGAACGGAATATGTATAAAAAAGACCTAAATTTATAAACTTATAAATTAAAGTTAAAACTAAATTCCCGTAACCATAACGAATAATTAAAAATCTATTTCCAATATGTTAAAAAATGGTACTTTTTAATAATAATTATGATAAAAACGAACTTAACCTTACGAAAAACGTTAATTTAGCGAGGAATCTCAAATATATCGATAAATTTATACGAATTATTTATAATACGACGCTTTTCGAATTTATCGATTATTTCCTAATTACCGTTACCGAATTAAAAGATTAATTAGGTAATACTTTTAAAAGCCACCGGAATTTAAACCGAAATTAAACGGCGATATTAATAATATTAAAATTAAATATTTATTACCGATGAACTTTTATGATAATAATTAATTACGACATAATTAAAAGCGTTCCAAACCTAAATATAAATCGTATAATAATCGAAATAACGTTATGTTATATAAATACAATACGGCTTATTATCACTCGTAATACGATTAATATTCATCTTACCGTCGGCGTCGAAAGGATAACCCCAGAAAAAATCCTAATTATTATTAATACTAAAATATTAATTACCGTAAAATTGCTTGCGACAAATAAATATTACAAACGAAAATAAAACGGAAACCGTATATAGGATGAACGGAAAAAACGATACAAAAATAAAACCAACCAAAAAAATTAAACGAAATATGTACGCAAAAGGACTAAAAATAAAGGCGCATAAAAAAGGTAAACAAAACGGATTAAAAAACAGATTCAAATACGAAACTGAGTAGAACATAATTAATCACCTAATATGATACGTCCTAATTATTACGGCAACCATTTATAACATAATATAACTTACGTACCCAAAAACGGATAATTATGGGCAAGCTTACGTAACTAGATCTGCAAATACGTTACACCAAAATAATAATATTATTATTGAAAAATAATATCTTAAAGAAAAAGTTATAAAAATATAATCATTATAAAATAAAACTGGCAGCCGATTAACTACCGGTTAATTACCAATCCATTTATTGATATAAATCCACTATTTAACAACTAATAGGAAATACCAGATAGAAATAACCTAATACATTTACATTTTGGAATATATTTTGCGAATGGTCGGAAATTACCTTACTCTAGCCTACAGCGATCTATTATCTTACAATAATAAAATCCATAATAATTCAATCCTCGGTTTTTTTTTTAAATCGCCAATAATTATAATTTTTCGTAAATTTTATATTATTGTGTTTTGGCCGTATTACAAAAATTATATTATCGTCATATTTGGGAAAAAATTGGTAATTTTATTTAAATAAATTATGAATACGTTAAAACAATTTTGAATTTTGTAAAAGCTTAGATATTTACATACTTACTTAATATTCGTAAATATGTTGTATTAATACTGTTGAATATTTCTTTAAAATATAAAACTTACTGATAGTTTTATTTTCCATTAAATTATCGTAATATATTTATTACTGTAAAACATATTTAAATTATTAGCAATATTATAAAAATATAATATAAATACAAATATTTTGCTAGAATATTATCGAAAATTATTTAATTAATTTTAATGATATTTTTAAGAAAATCTTGCCGTTTACTTAAAATATTTATTTTACTGTTTTTAATTTTCTTGTAAATAATAACGAAATTGAAATTAATTGTTTCTTTTATATGTCGTAATTATCGTCCCGTAAATATTTTAGTCGTAATAAAACCGGTAAAAATTTAATAATCTGTATAAATCTTAATCTGATAAAAATTCCTTTTAAAATACTTAAATTTTCGTCAATGTAATATATATTAAAAAGATCAAAACATTTTCGTAATACATAATTTATTATCTGCTGAAAAACTAGTACTATATTTGTAAATCATATTGGCATAACCAAATATCTTAGTAATTTAGATTTCGTTTTAAAATCTTTTTATTTATAATGTTTAAAAATTTAACAAAGTTATATTTATTTTTAAAATTGAACATTATAAATGAAGAAGATTTAAAAAATATTTTTAGTTTTAATATCGTGTAATTATTAACGATTAATTACAAATCGTAATTTACTTTTTTTTTAAAAAAAATTAGGAAAAATATAAAGTATTACATAAGTACTTTCCATTATCGATTTTATCCTTTCTACAATCGATTTTCTAAATGTTTTTTTAAATATACGTAATTCGTTTTGTAACGGTTAGGGGGTTTAACTAACTATTAACCTAAGCCGTACGGGTTTATGTTAGCAGAAGTATCGTAAGAATCTAAGCAATAAATATAATAACTAGTTACGTTTCGCAATATTAAAAGTATTTTAGGTAATAAAGTTATATTACAAGTTACTGTTATTTAAAGTAAAGAAGTAAAAATCCTATATATGTTTTTTATTATTTTTAAATCATTATTAATTATTTATAACGTAACTTATAAGGTAAATCGTATTATATTTATCGTTCTAACTATTGCCGTAAGTTTAAAATTATTAGGTCGTATATAATCTTTTTTTACTGTAATTTTGGCTTCTGATTTTTTTCCTTTCGTAAATATTTATTATTTTCTGTTATAAACTTTCGTATTTTCAAAATTTATCGCAAACCCTCTTCTTTTATAGCTCGTTATATTAACCTAGTTAAAGCTTTGAAAAAGTTTGGTTTTAAAGTTATATCTTATTTTCGATATTTTTAAAACTATTTATAATGCAAAATAAGAAAACGTATTTTGCAATATAAAGAATATAGAGTATTTAACCGATTTTCCGACAAAATAAGCATTTTATTATTTTTAAAAAAATTTTCGTAAATATTAACGTTTTACGTCAGAAGAATTTTGGCGAAAAAAAGTTTATTAAAAATTTCACCTTATTAATTTAAAATCTAACCTTGATATTAAAAATACTAAAAAACTTTGGAGCTAAATATGGGGTTAAGTAAATTAAGATTGTGATATATTTTAAAGGCGTTATAATAATATAACGTAATTTTTAGTATTAAAGTATGTTAGAAAAATAAAAATAAAAGAAAAATTAGGGTGCCGCTAACCTCGCAGAAATTCTATTGCCACAAATTGTTGTTTTTTTAATATATTAAATTAAGTTTTTATTAATTTTAATTCGGTTTTAAAATGAATCCCTTAATATTAGTAAAAATTCTTTAATAAACGTTAAATGTTAATAAGATTATTGATAAATTTTGTAAATATTTTCGGAAGTTAATTAACCATTTTAATTAAGTAAATATTAAGTTAATCTGGTTTTGTTTATATGCTAAGAATTTCTTTTGTTTTATACGCTGTTTTTATCTTTATATTATTTCCTCTTATATAAGTTTTAAAAATATCCGTTATTAACTTAAGTGAGAAAATATAAAAAAAATGGATAAAAATTAATTAAGATTGAATTTTAATTAATATTTTTTTCATTTTTTACAGTATTTTGTATAAACCGATATATTCAAAAAGGAATTTTTATCAAGTTTTTGTATTTAAATATGTTCAATAACGAAATAATTTTTCCAAGAAAAAATAATTATTTAAACAAAATCCTTATTATAATATTTATTTATTTAATCACGTATAAATTTAAAATTTATTTTTAATTTGTAATAGAACAATTCAAGCTATTTCGATATAAATATTGTTTTAACGTTAATAAGTCCATTATATGTATTCTTGTAAATATTTTGTATAAATCTAAAATTCGTATTCGCAAAGTTTATTTTAAAATGTTTATAATAATTAATATTATAAATCATCTAAGTAATAAATATTTTTAACTTAATTATTTATACATTACATTTAGTATTTATTGTGCAACTTATATCCTGTAATAATATTCTGTGTATTTGCTTCAGCCTGGAAAATATGGGTTGAACCCAAATATATCTTGCATACATTATTCTTTACAAATTGCGCATCAAATTATATAAGCCGATTATTTCTTCATTTACTAATTTGTACAGTATTTAGTATCCACTTTTATTTTAACAATAACCTATCTGTATTTTTAATATTTTAAATTATTATTACTATATATGGATTTTTTATTAGTTTTGAATATTTTTAATATTAAACCTTTCTTATAATGTTTGTATATATAATTATATTTTGCGTTATGGTTTTTTATTTTATAGAATGTTTTTAAACTGATGAACTTTTTATGCGGGAAATTGTGCGAAATAAAAATTTGTTTTTTTTAGCAAAGATGTTCCTTATCATTATTTTTGATAAATTCTCATATTAAATACAATCTTTTCTTGGATTCTAAAGTTTCATTTCTTAAAAGCTCGGAATAAATATAAAGCCCTAAATCTTTAATAAATTCTTTGAAATTACGGAAATTTAAATTTGTATATCAAAGTATTTACATTTTCTATAAACGTCAAAACAACGTGTTTTTACGGCAATTATTTAGGAAAGCATTTCCGCTAAAATAATATCTTTTATAAAAAGCTTTTTCTAACGTAAATTCAAATAAATTTTGTGTAAACCTAAACTTAATTTTTTAACATATAGTTTTAAATTCTGTATTATTTTTAATTTCGGGTAATATAAATCTCTGTTATTTTAAGTTTAAAAAATATTTCAAATATATTTAATAGCCTTTAAAACTAAAATCTAAATATTATCTTATTTCAGTTATATTTAAATACAGTGGAAGCAGCTTCGTTGAAATAATATGAAAATATTAATATTTGATATATTTATAAAAGGTTAAAACCAGTAATATAATTTTTTAAAAGTATTTCTACATTTAATTGTGTATTTCATTTTAGTTTATTTATTTACACGTAATAAATGATACATAATATCAATTTGGTACCGAATTATGCGAAAGATGTTTTTTAAATATCGAATATTAATTTTGTATTTTTATTGGAAATTATTTGAAACGGTATATTGTAAGCGGTAATTTTTTTATAAAAATAAATTTATATAATTTCTGGATTTACATTATGTATATAACAAAATATTTCGTCTTTTTTAAAACGAAATGCGAATTACCGCTAGCAATAACTTAAATTTGCCTAAATCGAATATATTTAACTTTTCTGAAAATTTCATTATCAATATTTCGAAATCGCATATTATTCGTTGCAGGCCAAAGTATTACGTTTTGTTATACATTAAACAGAAAACTTCGTCGCTAATTAAAAACGGGTATATTTTGTTTTCGTTTTTTGGTATATTCGTATTGTAAAGTAAATTATTTTTAAAAACCTAGCGGAAACATTTAGTAAATAAACCATGTTTTAAAATTTTTAAACAACAATTCCGATACGATTTTAAATAATTTGTTTTAATCAATGTAATTTTTAATCAAAACACCGCTAAATTTTTGGTTTATATTTAATTCCTTTCTCGCTATATGCAAGGTAGATTTTGGTTCAAGCTATATTTTCCTTTTCATCTATATAATTAAAGTGTTCCGTTATATTTTTCAATAATACCTTTTTTAGACTTTTTAATTGTTTTACCGTGTTTATAATGTTTAATGTCAAAAGTAGATATAAGAGGACGTTAGGCACAAAATTATTTTTATTTAAATTATTACGTATATTGAAATAAGATTACGAGGTATAAAACAATATTAGCGTAAGCCTTGCATTTATTTTTATAAAATATATTAAACGTAAATTTATTTTATTACCAATATTTTCATTATGTTACACTCTTTTAAAATATATACTAGCTGGATACACGATTAAATTTAAACCCGCAAAATACATACGGTTTATATAAAATACTTATTTTCCACTTTTTGTAGCAGGATGTTTCGTTTTAATTTCAATTAATACTTTTTTTATTAAAAAATAGTTAATTCCATCAAATTTACGTATCCGCTATCTGCCTATTTTAAATAATAAAACTATTATTTCGAACCTGTAAATACGAAACGGATTCATTTTAACAATGTTATTAAACTTTTAATTTTGTTATACGAAAATATATATTTTGTTAAATACTTTTAGCAAATAAATGTCATCTTTTTCATTTTAATTACCACTCAAGGTGTTTTCAATGCGTATTATTTTTGGCTATTAACCGGGCTTTTGCAAAATATAATACATTTATGTTATTTTAAAATCACAGCCGTAATATTTTAATGTCTTACCGTGGTATACATCAATCGGAATTCTAGGATTCCGTTTTTGTTTTGGTAGTATACCAATAGGAAAAATAGGACTTTTTTAACGCTGGTATTTTGCATCGGATGGGTTATCCTCCGCCATGCGCCAAGGCTTATATTCATATTTAATTTGCTTTTTCAGATTTGGTTTGGATTGGCTTTACCTTGATGTATAAGTAACTGTAATTTTTAGGTTTTTTATAAGTACTAACTAATTAACTACATGCAGCTTGTAATTAGATAGTAACCTGACTAAAACTACAATACTCAGTTAGTAAATAAAAAAAAGCTCAAAACTAGAAACTGCGATTACAACCTTGAATAAACTGAATAGAACTGCCATAATTAATTTATTAATTAACCTAAACACACTAGCGTACGACACCACCTCGGAGAATATACCTTACCGGATGGTTTTAGCAGCTCGTAATAACGAACATAATTTAATTACCCATTATCAGGGTTGTGGTTGTTTGTAGTTATTGGTCATTTTTTAGCACCTAACTACAGTGGTGTTAGTCACCTTACTGAGTAACTGATGTGGTTTTAATCAGTTAACTAATTAGCTAATATAATTTTAGTCATACTCTTAACTACTACGTTTATAAAAAGTTAAATAATTTTTTTAAAAAGATATAAAAAAGGAAAATGCAAATATTTTTGAAAATGTTATTTTAAACCAGATGTTGTAAAATAAAGCTTACTAAGTATATTTAAAACATACCAAATTCATAATTAACAGTGATTGCAAGACTAACTGCGTGTAGTTATTCTTAGGTAGTTTACTAACTAACTAATATACTACTAGTCAGGTACTGACTACAAGATGGAGTTTGTAGTGTGAATATTAGTAAATATATCACAACCCTGACTATGGCACATCAAATTAATGAAAGTTAATCGGAATTCTTTTGTTTTTAAACGTATTTGCAACTTTTTTATGAATTTAACAGTTATTAACTGTAATTTTTCACCATTACCTTTTCTTTCGGCCAAAAAAAAGTATCTATCTTAGTCTAATAATCCTATTTTTAAAACCAACTTGTATTTAATCTTTTAATATCTAGTAAAAATGTTATTCGTTTTGCATACACAACCATTTTCTTTTTTGATGAAAGTTTTTTTATAGTAAAATATTAACCTATTTTTAACAAACATTTAATTAATACAATTATTTGTTAATAAATTACCCTAGTAGTTTTTATTTTCTTAATTAATTTGCACATTTAGTTCAGCATTTAAGAATATAATTTAAATTAAGTGCATTTTTATATTTATTTTTTGGCAAATAACTGTTCAATTTTAGTATTTTACAAGTACCCTTAAAGGTTATCGTAACAAAAACTTTAAAGGGGAAAGCGGTTTGTATAAGTATAATTTAAATTTTTTCTAAGTCGGAAAACGATTATTAAAATCCAATATTAAGCATGTCTAACTTTTAAAAATCCAGGTTCAATATTATTAATCGTTATAACAGATTTGATTTACTTAAGTTTTTACGGGTTTTCAATATTTATAATTATTGTGTTCATTAATATAAAATAATATTTGTTGAAAATGCCGGTTTAAATAAATCTTTGACAATACCGTATTTATAATTATGCTGGGAATAAATATCAACCGTTTACGAAATAGTTCTAAATTTTTGTATGCTACTTTTTAATAATCGATTTTCCGGTTTAAATACGTGTTATATTTTAGGCCGTTTAACAAGTTTTAATACTGGATTATTCTTAATGCATATCGTAATACGTTACGTAAATAATGGGTTCGCTATATTTTTAACGTACTAAAACCGAACGAAAAATGCCTACATGTTTATTTTCCCAGTCCGTTTAATAATCTATTTTTTAGTCGGCTATAACGTTTAAAATTGAAAATAGTATCGGTTTGAGTGGGGTTACGGTTAAGTTATTTATGCAAAATAAATAAACAACTTTATTTATAAAAGTAAGTATTCTATAGTTAAATTTCAGGTTTCATTTTTATTTAATGAAGCGCTTTATATAACTAATATTAAATATATTAAAAAAACTATCCAGTAACGTGGTGTTTCTGGGAAAGTGATGTGGTATGATTTTTGTAATTGAAAAAGAATTATAAATGTTTATTTAATAATTTTTAGATAGAAACAAGTACATAAGTAAATGAACTAATATATCAACGAGAAAATATAGGTTTTAAATTTATAAACTATTATTAAATTACTTAATTATAAAATTCTTCTGACAGACGGTAAAATTGTAATATACATCATTTAAATTTTGGGTTTAACATTGAAATTTACGTACGAATATGCGAACTTGACTTTGAGTTATTATCCGTTTCATTCTGGTGCTATTATTTGCATTTTTTTCGAGTTTCTGTTTTCGTCATTTCGTTTTGGCTTTCTATTTTTATTATTTTGTTATCGTCTTCCTTTATATTTGTTAAGTTATACTTAACAAAATAAAGGAATAAATAGAATACATCATTATATATAATATACTGTTGAAAACAAAAACAATAATAAATATCTTTTTCTTTGCTTCTTTTAACCGGTTTCGGAAACCCAATATAAAAATATAAACTGAAAAAAACCCGGAAAAATAAAATGAATTAAAATTAAATTTAAAATCGACATATTATAGAATACAAAGAGGATAAAAATATGTGCAATTTATACTAATTTTGTGAATAGTGTTGTATATAATTAATACAACCGTAAAAAATGTAAATTTCAACAAACCTATACATTATATAAAATATAAATAATGTTTTAAAAACGTCATATTTTCTTCAGGTTATAATTATGTTGATAAACATATTTTAAGTTCATCAAAGCATTATATAAATATAATTGATATTAAAATATTTTTTAAAACCTATATAAGAATTTCTTACGTGAAATAATTAATTAAAGAATGGCCAAAGCAACGGTTTTTGCCTATGTACATGTTATATAATCTAAATAATGATTAAAATTTCTTAAATATTTCGACTTAATTAATAAACTTATTAAAATTAAATAAAGCTAACCAATATTTAGCGTAAAAAGTTAAGTTACATAATAAGTAAATTAAAATCGGTGATAAAACACAGCGATTTAAATATAAGGTACTATAGTGGAATCTAGGGTTGATATTGCAGTCTGTAGTTATTACTTATTTTTTAGTAACTTACTACTGTAGTTTTAGTTATCTTACTGACCAACTACAAATTGCGTGTTATGACCTGACAGGCAGCGGCCTCGGGAAACGGTCGCAAAAGGAAAATGACTAAGCCATGTGGGTCGAGTCACGTGATAGCTCGACAGGATCGATCGTAGAGCCCATAAAGCCAGGCTCGATAGGATCGGAAGAATCAAGATATATACGTTTATTATTTCCATAGTTTAAATAGCACCAGTTTGAAATAACAATTCGTTACCAAAGGCACCCTTAGTATTACAAAACGTAATATAATTACTGTATTTATTATTTAAATTCTTACGATACTTCTGTTAATATAAACTCGTACGACTAAGGTTTAATAGTTGGTTAAACCTTTTAGCCGTTATACGTTGCAAATTTTTGTTTAGTAATACCGTTAAATTCTGAATAATATCGATTAACGTTATGTTTACCAGTAAGTAACCCGAATAGCCCATTTACCAGGTCCTTAATTACCCGGACATTAAAATGGAATCCGAAAAGGAAAAAGAGAAATTTCGCCTTTTTCGCGAAAAAATTCTTTAACAACTGGATATTATAAACGAACGTATTTTTCAGCTTAAGAAAAATAATAATAATCTTACGACGTTTTTTAAAGCCTTCTATAAGAAGCTTAAGGAGAAAGGAAAAGCTCCCGAAACCGGGAAGCTTTTTCGAATAAGCCAGGTTACTCAGCTAAATTTTACCAAAAAATCAGAAAAGGTCCTTAAGCCTCTTAAGCCAGAACTTTTCGACGGAACCTTAACCAAGTTATAATTGTTCTTGATTTAATGCCAAGCATATTTCGGGTATTTCCCTATTTGATTTATTACGCCTATTGTACGAATCGAGTTCGTAATCGGACGACCTACCGGAAATGCGTAATAGTGGATTGCGGAGCTTTAGGCGGAAATTACATTGTACCGGATATAATTAATGAACTTAAATTATTATGGAAATATAAGTTAAAACCTTATATAACGACGATTACCGAAAATTAGGAATTTGCTTACGATAATTAAAAAAATTATATGCGAAATTAATTATTTCGAAAATTTTATTTAAAAATAATATTAAATAATTAATTTCGATATCGTTTTATTCGGGAATTACGATATGATCTTAGGATTATTATGGATACGTTAATGCGGAATTTTAATTAATGGCGGGATTAGCCAAGTAAAGTTGATTTTATACCTTATAAGCAAATAAAAAAAATCAAGATCTTAATATTTGATCGATAATAAAGATAAATGCAGGCATAAGAATACGATAAAAACTTTATTACTTAAAGGGATAAAATATAAGAAAAAATAGGTATTAAAGAAAAATATAACGTATTATTATTATAATTAAAGCGAAATTAAAATAATTAAATAACGATTTAAAATAATAACAATACTAGCCCAAAAAGTTAAAAAATTTAATTAATATATTACCATAATATTATAAATGTAAGTAGTTTTACAGAAAAAATTGATACGAAATTATTAAAATATCATAAATAAAATTATTTTATAATCCTTAAAAAAAGATCTTTAACGAAGTTTTATCTTATCTATAACCTTAACAAAAATAAGTTACGTATTTTTTAAAAAATACCTGGAAAATCGGTTACAAAAAAATAAATTCGATTTTCGACATTATTAGCAGGATATTTTATGGTTTTCGTACTTACAAAAATCAAAAATTACGACTTATAGTTAATTATCGATAACTGAATAACGTTATTATTAACGATCGAATATTATTACGCCTAATTACGGAATTACATAATTTATAATATTCGATTTTAAAAATGGATATAACTTAATCAAAATTTTAAAAAAACGAATGAAAAACAGCTTTCAAAACGAAATACGGATTATTTAAGTATTTAATTACGCTAATAAGATTTACGAACGTACTAACAACCTTCTAACGGATAATAAATTATGTGTTATAAAAATATCTCGATATTTTCGTTATATGTTATTTTAACGATATTTTTATCTTTTTCGAAACAGAAAAAGTATACGTAGAATACGTTCATAAAACTTTTCAAGTTTTATAAAACGTAAAGGTATTTGTTAATATAAAAAAGAATTAATTCCATAAACAGGAAATGGAATATCTGGGATATATTATTACCTTAGGATATATTAAAATAAACCCCAAGAAAATCGCTGTAATTATAAAATAATAAACGCTAACGATTATTAAAGAGATATAGGTATTTTTTGGATTCGTTAATTATTAAAAGAAGTTTATTCGAAAGTTTAGCAAAATAATTATATCTTTAACGAACCTTACGAAAAAAGAAAAAAACTTCAAATAAACGCCAGATACGGAAAAAGTATTATAGGATATTAAGGATACGATTATTAACAAACTAATATTAATTATATACGATCTAAACCGCCCTATTAAATTAAAAACCGATATTTCGGATTATATATTAAGCGTAATAATCTGATAACGAAATAATTAGGGCAAATTATAGCTTATTACATTTTTTCCGTATAAATTAAAAAAAACCGAACTTAATTACGGCATTCTAAATAAGGAATTTATGGCTATTATTATAGCATTTTGGGAATTCAAGCATTTTTTAAAGGGAAACTTGTACCAGATCAAAATTTATACGGATTATCAAAATTTTACCCGATTTATTACGATTAAGGAATTTATAGGACGATAACTTCGTTATATAAAGGAATTAACGAATTTCGATATCGTTATTATTTATAGAAAAAGCTTAAAAATAGCAGGGCAAATACCTTAAATAGGCGATTAAATTTTGAAAAAAAAATTGGTTAAAATTAGTTATATAATTTTGTATATTATTATAAAAAGATATTTACGCTTATAACAGATTGCGACAATTCGGGTAGAACTTTTAAATATATACCAGAAAATCCAGCAATATAACGATAATTTTCCAGAAAAGTAAAAAATAAAAATACAAATTCTAAAAAATTACCAGAAAAATTTAATACGAAAAATATATGAATATTAGTTATACGGATATCCAGAAATCTACAAAACCCTAAAACGGTTTCAACGTATATATTCCTTTCTTAAAATAAAATTGACGGTATAAAAAAATATATAATAATGCAATATTTGCGCCAAAACAAAGGCTCGACGATATAAGCCATACGGAAAATTACAGCTATTACCAGTCGTAAAACGACCATAATATTTTTTTATATTTGACTTTAGTACCAAGCTTTTTATGTTAAGAAATTTAATTACGGCA
Organism: Monosporascus cannonballus; assembly: GCA_004154925.1. Taxonomy (NCBI): domain Eukaryota; kingdom Fungi; phylum Ascomycota; class Sordariomycetes; order Xylariales; genus Monosporascus; species Monosporascus cannonballus. Next base: position 52,701 of record QJNS01000111.1, read on the forward strand.
ATACATTATGATAATATTTTCGTAATCGGTAACCGATTTACGAATTTTTTTTATTTTTTACCATATTACGAAAATATAAACGCCGAACAGATAGCATATATTTTCTTTAAATATATTTTCAACATATATGGATTATTAATTAAAAAATTTTCAAATAAAGGATTAACATTTATATCTAAATTTTCACAAAGCCTAATAGCATAAATCGGCTTAAATCATAAGTTATGTAATGTATTTAAACCTTAAACAGATAAATAAATAAAACGAATAAACCAACCCTTGGAAACTTACTTATAATATTATATTAATTATGAACAAAATAACTGGATTAAGAAATCACCAATTACATAATTAACTTATTAGCTATTACGAAAATATCAAAATAATACCAGTAAATACAAACTTTAATTTAATACCAGAAATTTATAGAAAAACACGCGATAACGGTTCAATTGATATTAAAATAATCCGCATATTAAAATAATTACGATAGCTATACCGAGAAATAAAGATAAAATTGGAATTTATACGGAATCAAATAAGTAAATATTATAACCAAAAAAGGTTGAAGAGATTAACTTTCGAAAAAGGGAAAATGGTTTTTTTCGCTACAAAAATTTTTTAAATAAAACAATTTAATAAAATTTTCAATTTCAAATATATTGGTCCATATAAAATCATTAAGAATATCTTAGAAAACAATTAGTAATTAAAATTTTTACCAAAAGTTAAACTTTATCCAATTTTTTACGTTTCCTTATTCGAATTAGCAACAAATATAATTAAGGTATATACGGTACAAAACGATATGGAAATAAAAGATGAATAAGCATACGATATGGAAAAAATACTCGGACTCCGAAAATACCTAGGAATCCGCCAAAAACCTTATTGGCGCCCAGCATTTGTTAAAAAAAACTTTTATCAGTAACGCCGATATTAACAAGGTTAAAAATCCCCCAATCGATAAACGACCAATCGATGAAGTCAAAGTTAAACTAATCAAAAGAAATTACGGCCTTTGCCGTTATGGCCTGGACGGCCTCCAATTCGGCTTGTTTTTTTTAACGTTTTAACTTATCCAATTCCTTTAGGGACCGAAACCTACGAAATAACATACGTGCTATACGGTCGGCCCATAATTTCTTTTATTTTCGAAAACTGCTAACATTGGCCTGTACTTATTTCCCTTTTTCCTTAGCTTTTTTAAATTCCGTTTTAACCTTAAAATAATTAAAAACGAACTTTTTAAGTTAAGAAGTAAAAAGGCCGTTAACGTTACAAAGGCCTTGGTTCCGTATTATGCATTTTTTCGCACCGGAAGAAATCCGATGAAAAAATACGATAAAATAATAATCCGCAATGCGCATAATAAAAAAAATATAGGTATATCCACAGTTGGGAGAGTGATTAACTTAAGCAAGTTATTTCATTTTTTCGTTTTTCGGTTAATCGGTTTTTCAATATAATTTGGCATAATGGCAAAAGGAGGACTTAAAGAAGAAAAAAATTCTTTGGAGCGAAAATTATAAAGAAGAAAGATCGTATTATAACTTAATAAGTTACGGCCTCGGGAAACGGTCGTAACAAAAAAATAACTAAACTATATAAGTCGAATTACGTAATAGCTCGACAGAATCGATAATAAAGCCCATAAAGCCAGGTTCGACAGGATCCAAAAAATCAAAATATATATGCTTATTATTTCCATAGTTTAAATAGCACCAGCTTGCAATAACAATTCGTTACCCAAGGCACCCTTAGTATTACAAGACGTGATACGATTACTGTATTTATTGCCCAGATTCCCACGATACTTCTGCCAACATAAACCCGTACGACTAAGGTTTAATTAATAGTTGGTTAAACCCCCTAGCCGTCACATTGCGTGTAGTTAGTTAGTTACTGAAACGTTGATTAATAACTTAAGCGTTTTTTCATATAAATTTTGTTTAAAAAACGAAACTTGTTTCGCAGATTTTTGTTTTTTAAGTCAATTTTATTTTATAAAATTGTATTATTATTTCATATTTACCGTTAATTTACATATTCGTATGTATTATATTTCTTCGCGGTTTTTTGGACTAAATGTTAATTATTTATATTATTGAAATTTTTGAAATTTTTCAATATTTTTCAATATTTGCTTATATCCTCTATTTTGAGTTTTTACAGTCGAACTGTTTCCGTTTTGTAACTTAGTTATAAGTTCTTTAAAAAGCTTTTTAGAAGGGAAATAATCATAACGTTATTATATGTTTGAAACATATTTTTAATACTTTTTAAAATAGCGGTTCGTGAACTATAACCTTAAGATGCTTTTATTTTTCAAAAGTTCTTTATATATTGCTAAAACTTTCAATAATTTATTGTTACACATATGAAACCTATTTTCCGCAATTTTGTAAACACATAAAAAATAAATTATAAAGTTTAAAATCTTTTGCTTTATATATAGCACCTTTTATTTTATAAGTGTGCTTATATAACTTTGCTTAACTTTATATCTATATATTTCTTTTACCAAAGTGAGTTACTTTATAGAGATATGTTTAAGGTTGACCCCTTTTAATATATTTTCTTATTTAAAATTTACAATTTTTATTAAAAAACCATTTAAAAACCTTTCGCAAAACTCAAAGTTTTCATTATAAATACTTATAGTCTTGGTTTTTGGTAATCAATAATTAATTCCCTAGTTGTAGATTGTAAATGTTTAATAAGCTAATAACAATTATATTAATTAAACGCTTTACCAACTTAAGCTGCAAAAGGTAATTAGTGACTAAGAAACTGAAAACTGAAAACTACGATTACAACCTCTGGTTTCCCCATTACCCTAGAACCCGATAATTAATTTATAATTTTCACGGTAAAAATATATTATAGCTTAGTTGCGCAAGTCCTTTAATATACAGCGAGCTAATGCGTGGTTATCTTGGACTAAACGTTCATAATTATTAGTATTATAATAAAATAGTGGAAAATAGTATTAAAACTTTAAAATATGTAACTGATAGGAAATAAATACGAAATTTAAAACACTGATATTTGTAAGTCTTAAATTTAAGAAATATATTAATTCACATAATAAAAATATACTATGAAATATCAAGTATCATGTTTTTATCTAAGGAATAAATTTACTCTACATTAGTAGCAACTAGTAAAATGAAATTTTATAGTTTTTGAACTCAATTATTAAAATCATAGTAAAGATATTACCTTATAATTAATTGGTTATAATATGTAAAAGTTTATTGAATCTGTTTATAATAAGGTTTATAAGGATTTTAATATTTATTACAAATTCTACCCAACTTTTACCAGAATTGAAAAGCCGAATTTCGTTAACCGTTTTATAAAAAGCAACATCCGTTACTATAGAGAGAGCGTAACAATATGACTTTGAAAACATTAAATTTTACGTTATAAATATTAAGAACAAACCTTAAGAAAGTATACAAAATTTTAAGGAAATATAAAAAATTGTGATGATATATTCGTTTATTTTCTAAATCTAAAATTATGATAAAAACGTTTTAATCCCTACAATTACGTATATTACTTAATGAAAAACGAAAATGAAAATTTCATACTTTAAAATATTCTTTAATGGTTCAAAACTAATTAAGGTTAAATATCAAAATTATTTCAATTTTTAAACAATACATTGGATGAAAGAGAAGTAAATGGTTTGCAAAATAAACGCATATAATTTATATAAATATTAATACCGTTGTTTTTAGGGAAAATAGCCTTTTGTGTATTCTTCTTGTATCATTTTACGTATAAATTAATTTTGTTAAAACTTATAAAATTTTTTTAAAAAATTTTACGTTTGTTTTATATCCATATTTCTGAGGAAAGATTTAACTATATTTATTTATGTTCAATTACGAGAGTTATTTTAAATGTACGAAATAACTTTTTAATTTTGTTTTATAAAATTAATATTTTCTTTCCAACTTATAGTAGAATATAATCGGTCTTTAATTTGTTTATTTTCTTTATACATATTTAATTATATCTTATTTTTATTTTTATACAAACCGCTGGGATTTTTTTATAAAATAACCAATAGTAACATTTGGCTTTTTAGTAAAATTATATTATTATAATAATCATACTTATTAAAGTTTATTTTAAAAACTACACTTATTGCTATAGTAATAATAAGAGTATCCGAAACTATAAATATATTTGCGGAAAACTAAATATATTTAAAGAACCCATGCGGATACAAATTTAAAATATGAAATTTTCTTCTACTCGATTTTGTAAATTCCTATACCGAAAATTCTTTTTTTACTATTAACCAAAATATATATTACCAAAAACATATGCCTTTTACGCATTTAATATGTGACGTTATGAAAATAGAAATGAATTTTTAAAAAAACAGTATATAATTATTCTACGGAACCATTTATATGAAATAAACAATGTAATTCGACAATATAAAATAAACCTATTATACAAAATAATTTAAAAATTAATTTAATTAAGTTGATTGGCTAATTTTAATTTAACATTTCAAATACAACGAAACTTTCTAATACGTCAAAATATACTAAATAGATATTTAATTAAAAAAACTTATATATATATATATTTTAAAAAATAACATCAGTTTGTATTTAAGGTATAAAAAATAAAATATGTTTTCACAATATTAATGTAAATTTAAAATATGATACTTATTATTTTAAATTTTAAGTTATCAAACTAGTAATTAACATTACGATTGATCAATATATTAGATCTTTTTAATTTTTTGAAAGAATATAATATATACGAAAAGCAATTTTTGAAATCCGGTGATTTAATTCTATTTTTCGTTAATACCTTATTTATTTCTTATTTTATTCATAATTCATTGCAATTTCAAGCATTTCGGGTTTTACTTTAATAATCTGTAAATTAATTTTTTAAATTACATATATATTTAAAATTGCAAACCAAAAGCAAAACAAGCTGTAAAATTGTAATCTTTATAGATTTTGTACACGTAATTAAATTAAACTTCATCCAACTTTTCAACGTCGTAAAAGCCGTTTTAATCATTAATACAACCACAAACGAAAATTTAACGTAAGTTATTGAGTTACCAGTAATTATAATAATATTTAAAATATTAAAATTATAAAACGTAAATGTAAATGCTTAGTAAAAATTTTCACAAAATTATAAAGGCATTAATGATAGTTGTTATAAAAATTAACGGTTTTGTCGTATCTTAAAAAACAAACTTATTACATTAAGATTCATAATAAAACGTATGTTAATTATTAAATTAAAAAACACCAAAATTTGTTTCTTTATTTATAACCTTGATATCGGTCATAATTTAATTAATCTTTTTACAATATTGTTTTCATATTTAAAATTTAAAAATTGTCACAGTCCTAAGTGGTATCTAGTAGATATATAGGTTAGAACAAGGCGGTTAGGGCTCGACCTAATAACGTTCCACTTTTAGTGGTGTAATAGCTACCCTCTGGTTCTCATGCCGTAACAAAAATTAAAATTAAAATTATTAAAATATTTATATAATACAACTATAATGATTTTTTTTAATTTCTTATAAAGTTTTATGATATGATATAAAAATGTAGAAATTAAAACTTTAAAATAACAAAAATATTTAGTAATATTTTTAAAATATACAAAACGTAAAACAATAACGGAATATTTTTAATAAACAAAATTTAGAGTATAATATTTATCGAAGAGTTTTGTTATTAAGACAAACTTAATATAACTGTTAAATGTATTTATTATCGGTTTTATGTAACGTTTAAACGTAACTTCAAATAAAAAGTAATTATTACGGTATAAATTATATTAATATTAAGGCAAAGAAATTTTATTTATTAAAAACTTTTAATATAAAACTAATCAAATAATAATATATTACAGCTAAAAAATTAAATGGTTAATTAACTCTATGTACACAAATTATATTTACATTACTTTTGGTTATGATTTATAGTATAATTAAAATAATCATATTAAAAATAGAAATATAATTAATTCAACTTGGTAAATTTAATATACCTTTTATATATTAAGTTTTCGGCTAATTATAACGTTATATTGAAGGAATCAAATAAAATGATTATAATTATGTTTTACGAAAATATGCCAACTTTTATAAAAGCAATTTATAAATCAAACTGTATTTTTATTAGTATCAACTGCTATAAATTTGTAAAATTTACTGTATCTAAATCTTATTTATTTTATTTTTATTTTTATTTTTTCAAGTTAAGGCAAAATATATTTGGAAAAATTACGTTTTTATTAAGAAATACGATACCATAATTAACGTTGTTACTTCGGCCGAAACGCGGAAAATAATTCCGCTTTTAAATTATGTATCTAGATTTACACGATTATAAACAATTAAAATTTAATAAAATTCAAAACATAACAATGAAAGTTGTTTTAAGTTATAAAAAACGGTTTTCGTTTAAACGGCCGCCTTATTACATAAACAAATTTACAACATATATTAAGCCGGTATAAAAATCGAAAAATGTCAATTTTCGTAAAATTTTAATATAATAAACGAAATAATTTGGGGTATATATTTCACGAAAATAATGGGAAAAAGGTACAGAATACCCTATATAAAAAATTAAAAATGCAAGTTTATCATTCGAAATAACCGCGTTAAATAAAATATTAAAAATATTTATTATAAATAATATACATTTATATATAAAACCGAGCCGATCTTAACTTAATATTTTGAAACGGTTTTAAATATATGGAAATCATTTATAAAAATTCATGTTTGAATATTAAAAAATAGATGTTAACTTCTTCGAAAAATAGCAAAACCTAATTAAATTAATATTTTCAAATATGAAATATTTAAAATTAAAGGTTTTTCGGAAAACGGCTTAACCCAAAATATCATTTTCGCCAAATCAATTAAATAACAAGGTTTATGTTTTTAATTATTTCGTTCCTTTATTATGGAAATTAGTAAACGAAATTTATAAAAAAGTTCTTACACAGTTTCGAGCGTAAAGTAAAACTTTTCTATGCGATATATATTTTGACTTAATTTAATATTCATCTTAAATATTTAAAACATGTTAATATATAATTATTATAATTATTTTGCAGTTTTTATTTGATTTTTACTTTTTAAAAATGGGGGAAAAAAATTGTTGTTTTATTTAAAGGTTTCGCAATATTTATTATAATTTTTATAAAGTTTTAAAAATAAAATTATACCCGTTTAGCGTCATATAGACCATAATTTTTCAAATAATAAGCTATTTTAATATTATTTATTAAAATAATATCATTATTTTTAATAAGATAATAAAAACTGAAAAAATATATTAAAACCAGTTTGGACATATTGTGAAAACAATATTAAATCTCTCCGAAATGTTCGTAAATTATATAATATTTTAATTATTTGTATTTAAGATAAAAGTGTTTAAATTTTTAAAATTATTAAATACAGTGTTTGAATATTATAGATATATGCTTTCAAGCATTAAAATCCTAGAAAATGTATAAGAACTAATTTGATTTTTCTGTGGATATTTTTAATATTAACAAAAAATAAAACCGTTGCCAAAAAAGAAAATAACGATATTAAAAGAAAAATAAAAGGATATTATTTTGATACAAAAATCAATTAACATATAAATTAAATTAAAAAACTTTCGTTGCAATGTAACGTAAAATATTAGTTACATCAGAAAAATAATGAACGAAAATATATTACTAAATAACTAACTAAAATTTACGTATTTGTTATTCTTTATTAAAATAAATAAGTTTCGTATTTATGTTTTCGAAATCATAATTTTTTCTTGTTTAAAATACAACAAGCCATAAATGTACGTAAATTTATATAAATTCGTTATATTTTTAAAGCTGTTCATTAAAATTAAAACGGACTATACCGTTATAAAATTTGATATTATATATTTGGTATAAATCGTCGGTAATCTCCTGCTTTAAATTTAATGATATATCAGGTCTGTGATTATTTTACTAAATTACGAAGCTTATATAAAAAAAAACCCAAATTTTTATAGTAACATTAATTATCTTTCTCATTTATATTTTTATATTCGTTATACTTTAACTAAAGTTAATTCTGTATTTAAAGTTTTTTACCTTTAGTCACGGCGTTAAATTTTATAAATAGGAAAAAATCTTTAAACATTTAGACTTCCGAATGTACCGCAATTTTTTGTTTATTTAATTAAAACGGAATCGTAGATTTGTTCGTTTTTTAGTTTTATAATATTTTATGCCGTATATATTTTATTTATATTTGCTGTTAATTCGAACAAATAAAAGTAAAAAATTGAGTAAATTTTAATTTTTAATGGAAATTTTGATTAATAATTATTTTTTAAGATTTTTGTTTAAGATTTTATATGGACCGATATATTTCAAATCGAGCCTTTTATTAGGTCGTTTCGTTTAAATGTTTTTGGTAATATGGAAAATTATTTCCCCCTTTTTCCAAAATTAATCCTTTGAATTATTTCTAATTATAATATTTATTTATTTAATTACGTACGAAATTGAATTCCATTTTTATTTTTTTGATGTAATTATCGTAATTATTCCGACGTAAGGATTATTTTGATATTCATTGGACCGTTATTGCGTATTTTTTTTGTGAACTTTTGGAATAAAACCAAAATTTGTATTTGTTAATATTATTTTGGTATTTCCGTAATAACTGGCTGGTATTATAAATTAATTATGCAATCAATAATATTTTAATCTAATTATTTTATTTATAATTATTATATAAATAAAAAATAAATTTTTAAGGTTTAATTTATTTATCTTATTTATTTGTCCGTTTAATATCTAAATATGCTGAATAAATTGTGATTTAGGTTGATTTATGTTATAAGGCCTCATTAAAACTTAAATGCAAATATTAATCTTTTGTCCGAAATAATTTTTATAGGTAATCCGTATATGTTGAAAATATGTTTAAAAAAATATATTATTTGTTTGGCGTTTGTATTTTTATAACATAGTAGAAACTAGGAAAATTTCGTAAATCGGTCGACGATTAGGAAAATACTGTTATAAGATATTCTTATAACTTGAATTTTTAATACAGGAAATTTGATAATAAAATCGAATATAACTTAATATCATAATTATTTTACGATTAGTAATAACTGTAATTCTTTGTATGGCTTATGTCGTCGAGATTTCGTTCTGGCGTAAATATTGTATTGCCGTATGATTTTTTATATCGTTAATTTTATTTTAAAAAAGGAATATGATACAATTATAAACATAAGAAAACAGTTTATTCGATGGGGAGAAAAATTGCAGCAAAATTAAAAATAATTGATATAACTCGAAGGAACAATACGCCGGCAATAACGACAAATACAGCAGCTTGACGCGCTAAATAAAGAAACCAAAGCAAAGTTCGATAAACTCGAACAAAAGTTAAAAGAAAAAGGTTATCTATAAAAAAACCGCAGGATAACGAGATCCAAAAAAATTAAAAGGGATTTCCGAAAAAGGCTTTAAACGCGACAATAAGAAATATCAATAACTTTATCACTTTGGATATACGAATCGGAACGCATTAATATACCGTAATAATGGACTGCGGAATTATGGGCGAGAATTACATTATATCGGATATAGTTAATAAATTTAAACTGTTATGGAAATATAAGTTAAAATTTGATATAGCGAAAAATACCGAAAATCAAAAATTCGTTTACGATAACGGAAAAATTATATACGAAATTAATTACTTCGAGATTTTTATTTAAGGACGATATTAAACGGTTAATTTCGATATCGTTCTATTTAGGAAATACGATATAATTTTAGGATTATTATGGATACGTTAATACGGAATTTTAATTAATGGCGGAATTGGCCAAATAAAGTTCGCCTTATATTTTATTAATAAAAAGAAATTAAAATCTTAATATTTGATTAATAATAACGACGAATATAGGCATAAGGATACGACAAAAACCTTATTACCTAAAGGGACAAAATATAAGAAAAAAAATTGGGTATTAAAAAAATTTTATGATATATCGTTATTATTATTAAAGCAAAATTGAAATAACTAAATAACGATTTAACATAATAATAACAGCTTAAGAAATTAAAAGATTTAATTAATATATTACTATAATACTATAAATATAAGCAGCTTTTCAAAAAGGAGCTTAATACGAAATTATTAGAACATAGTAAATAAAATTATAAGATAATTCTTAAAGAAAAATCCTCGACGAAATTTTACCCCATTTATAGCCTTAGCGGAAATAAATTAGGCATTTTTAGAAAATACCTGGAAAATCGGCTATAAAAAGGATGGATTAGATTTTCGAAATTATTAATAAGATATCTAATGTTTTTCGTACTAAAGAAAAATGGAAAATTGCGACTTATGGTTAATTACCAATAATTGAACGATATTATTATTAAAGATTAAACATTATTACCTTTAAGTACGGAAATAAAAAACCGATTTTACGAAACCAAATAATTTATAGCATTTGGTCTTAAAAATAAATATAACCTTATTAAGATTAAGAAAAAATACGAATAAAAAATAACTTTCAGAACGAAATACGGATTATTTAAGTATTTAGTTATACTAATAAGACTTATAAACGCATTAACAACTTTTTAACGGATGGTAAATTATGTACGATAAAAATACCTTGATATTTTCGTCATTTGCTATCTCGACGATATTCTTATTTTTTTAAAGACGGAAAAAGTATACGTAAGATACATTTATAAATTTTTTCAAATTTTACAAAACGTAAAGTTATTTATTAATACAGAAAAAAATTAGTTTCATTAATAGAAAATAAAATATTTAGGATATATTATTACCTTAGGATACATTAAGATAAACCCTAAGAAAATTGCTGCAGTTATAAAATAGCAAATATTAATAACAGTTAAAAAGGTGTAGGTATTCCTTAAATTTACAAATTATTACAGAAAATTTATTCGGAATTTTATTAAAATAATTATACCTCTGATAAACCTTACCAAAAAGGAAAAAAAGTTCAAATAAACGCCAAATACGAAAAAAGCATTTTAAAATATTAAGGATATAATTATTAACAAATTAATATTAATTATAAACGATCTAAACCGTTTTATTAAGCTAAAAACCGATATTTCGGATTACGTATTAAGCATAATAATTAAATAATAAAATAATTAAGGCAAATTATATTTTATTATATTTTTTGTACAAATTAAAAAAGCCGAATTTATTTATGGCATTTTAAATAAAGAATTTATGGCCATTATAATAATATTTCGAAAGTTTAGGTATTTTTTAAAAGGAAATTTATATCAGGTTAAGGTTTATACGGATTATCAAAATTTTACCCGATTTATTACGATTAAGGAATTTACAGAACGATAATTAAAATATGCAAAAAAATTGGCGAACTTCGATTTCTTTATTATCCATAAGAAAAGCTTAAAAAATAACAAAACAAATGCCCTAAGCAAATAACTAGACCTTGAAAAAAAAGTGGTTAAAATCGGCTATATAATTTTCGATATTACCATAAAACGATATTTATGTTTACGATAAATTACGATAATTCGGGCAGTACTTTTCGATATGTACCAGAAAATATAATAATGTAACGACGGTCTTCCAGAAAACCAAAAAACGAATAAGATATAAGTTTTAAAGGAATGCCGGAAAAATCTAGTACGCGAAATACATAAATATCAGTTATACGGATATCCAGGGATCCATAAAACCTTAAAACGATTTTAATGTATATATTCTTTTCTTAAAATGAAATTAACGGTACAGAAAATTATACGATAATGCGATATTTGCGTTAAAACAAAAATACGACGATATAAGCCATATAAAAAGTTATAACCATAATTAATCGCAAAATAATTATAATATTTAGTTATATTCGATTTTATTATTCAACTTTTTATATTAAAAAATCTAATTACGGGAATACATTGTAATAATATTTTTGTAATTATCAACTAATTTATGAAATTTTCTTACTTTTTATTATATTATAAGAATATAACTGCCGAACAAATAACATATATATATTTTTAAATATATATTTAACATATACGGGTTATTAATGGAAATTATTTTAACTAAAGAATTAATATTTACACTTAAGTTTTAGCAAAGGCTTATGGCATAAATCGGCTTAAATCATCAGTTATCCAGCGTATTTAAACTTTAGACGGATAAATAAATAAAACGAACGAATTAAATTTTAAAAATGTATTTACGATATTATATTAATTATGAATAAATTAATTAGGTTAAAAAATTGCTAAACGCGTAATTAGCCTATAATATTAATTATTATAAAAATATTAAAATAATATTTACAAATATAAATTTTGGATTTACTTTAAAAGTTTACAAAAAAATACGTAACGATGGTCTAAGTAATATTAGAATAATTACATTAAGAAATAAAAACGGAATTAAAATTCGTACGTAACCAAATAAGTATGTATTATAACCAGAAAAAGTTAAAGGGGTTAATTTTCCAAAAAAAGGAAATAGTTTTTTTCGTTATTAAAAATATTTTAATAAAAAAACCTAACAAAAAAATCGATTTTAATATATCGGCCTATATAAAATTATTAAAAAAATCTTAGAAAATAATTATTAATTAGAACTTTTACCAAAAGTTAATTTTTTTTAAACTTTTTCTGTTTTTTTATTCGAATTAATAACGGATATAATTAAGGTGCATATGGTATAAAATAATATGGAAATAAAAAACAAACAAATATACCAAATGGAGAAAATTTTAAATATGCGAAAACAAAACGGACTTACCCGGTACCTGATTAAATGGAAAAAATATCCGGACTCCGAAAATACCTGGGAACCTGCTAAAAACCTTATTAGCGCCTAGCGTTTATTAAAGAATTTTTACTAATAACGATAGAATTACCGGAAATAATTGCGTCCTAATTTACGTTTACGATGGGATCGGAAAAATAAAATTATTCGGGAAGCGTAATACGAAGTTCGGTTTCCAAACGTTTGCGTTCTGTTTTTAAACGATCGACCTTTTTTTACTTTTCCAGTTTATCCAGGGATTGAAAATCCTGGTTAATTATTTCCACATTTTTTTTGCGAAAAAAAATCTTATTAAGTACGAAAATATTTTAAACGGGATAACATTTCGTTTAAATAACGAGATACGGATAACAATTTCTGACGAATGTTACGAAAATGTTAATAGGCGGAAGATTTTTCTAACCGCAAACGTTCCATCTTCTTATTAATGTTGTTCAAGGAAGAAAAGGGAATACCGGAACTATCGCAATAACGTTTTTTTAAGATACACTGCTAATAACGCGCGATAGAGTCCGATATGGTATACGAGTTACCGGCACGAAAACAGCGTGTGCAAGGCATAATTTCGAAACCAAAATTGAAAACAAAAAAAGCTGAAGCTTTACGTTTTTCCTTTTGGTTAATACGTTTGCGGTTCTTAGTAACTCGGCCGGACATAATGATGGATAGGAAAGGAACTTACCGAGAAAAAAATCTTGAGGGCAAGATTTGGGGAGAGGGGAGATCGTGTTATGATCCAACCAAGGGAGGGCCTCGGAAACGGTCACTTGGTGACTGAAACAGGGCCCAAGTGGGTCGGAATCACGTAACGTAGATCCGGAGTGATCCAAGGGATTTAACGGGATCCATGAAAGGATATATACGTTTATTATTTCCATAGTTTAGATAGCTTTAGCTTGCAATAATAATTCGTTACCTAAGGTACCTTTGGTATTACGAGATGTGATACATTACTGTATCCATTGCTTAGATTCCCACGATATTCCTGCTAACATAAACCCGTACGACTAAGGTTTAATAATTGGTTAAACCCAAGCCGTCACATGAGGTTTTGTGGATTTTGGATGTTCGTATAATTGATATTCGTATATATTTCTTATTAAATCCTTTTGGTATTTTTCTGAAATTCGTTTTTTATTTGTGTTTTGGTTTTTTGAGAAACCGTCGTTATATTGCTGGATTTTCTGGTACATATTAAAGGGTATTGCCCGAATTGTCGCAATTTGTTACGGGCGTAAATGTTTTTCTGTAATGGTATCGAAAATTATATAGTTAATTTTAACCAATTTTTCTTTAAGGTTTGGTTGCTTACTTGAGGTATTTGCTTTATTATTTTTTAAGTTTTTTTTTGAAAGTAATAACGAAATCGAAGTTCGCCAATTTTTCCGCGTAACGAAATTATCGTTCGATAAGTTCCTTAATCGTGGTAAATCGGGTAAGATTTTGATAATCCGTATAAACCTTAATTTGCTATAAACTTCCTTTTAAGAAGGACCTAAATTTTCGAAATGCCATAATAATGGCCATAAATTGCTTATTTAATATGCCGTAATTAAGTTCAATTTTTTAATTTATATAAAAAATTATAATAAGATATAATTTGCCTTAATTATTTCGTTATCCGATTATTATACTTAATTTATAATCCGAAATATTGGTTTTTAATTTAACAAAATTGTTTGGATCGTATATAATTAATATTAATTTGTTAATAATTATATCCTTAATATTCTGAAATGTTTTTTCCGTTTTTGGCATTTATTTAATTTTTTCCTTTATAAGATTCGTTTATAGTATAATTATTTTATTAAAATTCCGATTAAATTTCCTATAATAATTGGCAAATCCGAAAGATTTTTGTATTTCCTTAATTATTATTAGAGTTTGTTATTTTGTATTGATAAAGCTGTTTTAGGGTTTTTCCTAATATATCCTAAGGAAATAATATATCCCAGATATTTTTTTCCTCTAGGTGATTTTTCTTTTGCATTAATAAATAATTTGCATTTTATAAACGTTTTTTCCGTTTTTGAGAAAATAAGAATATTATCAAGGTAATATACAACGAAAATATTAAGGTATTTTCGTAATACATAATTAATTATCCGATGAAAAATTATTAGTACGTTTGTAAGTTTTATTGGCGTAACCAAATATTTAAATAGTTCGTATTTCGTTTTGAAAACTGTTTTTTATTCGTATCTTTTTTTAATTCTGATAAAGTTATATTTATTTTTAAGATCGAATGCTATAAATTATTTGGTTCCGGAAAGTCGGTTTTTTATTTCTATGATTAACGATAATAATATTCGATCTGTGATAATGATATTATTTAGTTATCGATAATTAACCATAAATCGTAATTTTCCGCTTTTTTTTTCATACGAAGAATATAAGGTATTTTACTGGTAATTTCGAAGGTCGAATTTATCTTTTCTATAACCGATTTTCCAGGTATTTTTTAAGAATACGTAGTTCGTTTCCGCTAAGGTTATAGATAAGGTAAAATTTCGTCGAAAATCCTTTCTTAAAAACTATTTCATAATCCCATTCGTTATATTCTAATAATTTCGTATTCAGGTCCTTTTTTAAAAGCTGTTCATATTTATAGTATTATAATAATATATTGGTTAAAGTTTTTAATTTTTGGGACTGTTATTATTTTAAATCGTTATTTAGTTACTTTAATTTCGTTTTGATAATAATAACAATACGTTATATTCTTCTTTAATGCCTATTTTGTTTAAAAAATATCTTATCCTTTTAGGTAATAAGGTTTTTGTCGTATCTTTATGTTTGTATTTGTCGCCATTTTCGATCGAATATTAAAATTTTAATTTTTTTAGGATTTATTAATGGGGTATAAGATAAACCTTACCTGGCCAATCTTTTTATCCATTAAGATTCCGTACTGGCGTATCCATGGCAATCCTAAGATTATGTCGTAATTCCTAAGTGGAACGATATCGAAATTCACTGCCTGGTATCGTCCTTGGACCAAAATCTCGAGGCAATTAATTTTGCGTATGATTTTCCCGTTATCGTAAGCAAATTCCTGACTTTCGGCATTCGTCGTTATGTTACCTCAGCTAGCTCAGGCCTCCCTGGCTCGTTTTCCCAATTTCTTCAAAGTTACTCAAGTACCGCTCCATAACGTTAAATATTAACTAATCAAATCCCAAATCCCCGTAACGAGCCAGCAAGGCCTAAGTTATAGTTGCATAAAAATGGCTTTATTTGGTATATTTACATTTTAAAAAAAACGAAAATCCGTAATAACTTAATAATAAAATGTTTTTTTATAAATATATATATATATATACTGTTATTTTTATTATAACTTATTATTAATATTATTCTGGTATTAATTAAAACCTATTTGCCATTTTTAAACCTTAATACGTATAATAATTATAACCCGAACCCAGTATATTATTATTTTCCTTTTCAAAATATAATAAATCCGCATTTTTACAGTTTTACCGGGTTATGCCTTTAATACAAAATATACGTACGCGTATTTTAAATTTTTAACAGTAATATAAAAAAATTAATATAATGTTTAAAAAATTTATTTATAATTAGGTTTTTTACGATAATTTAAACCGAATTATTAGTTCGATTATTCAAATTAATTAATTAATTAATTTTTTAAAAAAAAACGAATACGTAAAAAGTTATTAATATATAAAAATTCACAAAATTTTTTAATTGCGGTTAATTAAAATTTTATTATATATAAATATTATAATATATTATATAGAAAACTTATAATTTTCGTAAAAAGACTTAAATTTTAATATTTGCCGGAAAAAATAATATTCGAAATTAAAATAATTTATACTATTTTAAATATAAATTAATACTTTATTAAAACGTTTATTTTTAATTAATTTAAGTTTTTAAATTAAATAATTATATATTTTAAAAATTATTAATTATATAATATAAAACGGAAAACGAAATAATT
Source organism: Monosporascus cannonballus (assembly GCA_004154925.1). Classification (NCBI taxonomy): domain Eukaryota; kingdom Fungi; phylum Ascomycota; class Sordariomycetes; order Xylariales; genus Monosporascus; species Monosporascus cannonballus. The sequence continues at coordinate 69,560 of QJNS01000111.1, forward strand.
TCGTAATAATAATAATTCGGATATTTATATATATATATATATATTTTATTTTTAATTATTATAATTAAAATAATTTTTAAATTTACCGGCAATTATTTACTTTATTTATTAAATAAGTTTTTATTATTTACGGATTTATTATAAAGTAATATTAATATATTTAAAAAATTAAGTATTTATGAAAATTATTATACGTTAAATAAAAATATAATTTGGTTAACGGAAAAAATTAAAATATTTACATTTATTCTTTTATAATTATATAATTATAATTAAAATAAATTATATTTTATAATTAAGTATAATAAGGCGATATTATATTTTTAATATAATAATTTTAATATTTAAAATTATATTCGTAATATAATATTTTAATATAATACCGTTATACGGAATATTATTATTATTATTATCCGTTATTATAATTGTATTTTTTTTAAAAAATAAAATAATTTATATTCTAACCTAATTAATATTATAAAAGAAAATAATTTTATAAAACATTATAATAATGTTTAATATTATTTAATATTTTTTATTAATTCGTAATTAATATTATCCGGACTTTATTTTTTATTTTTATTAATATATTTTATAAACGTAATAAATAATAATTTTTTAATTTTCTTAAATTAAATCGTATGTTATATAATAAATGCCGTTCGATTTCGTTAAATATAATTAACGAAAATAAAGATATTATTAATAATATTTATAATATTTATCGATATTTTTTTTAAAAAATATATAAATTTAAAAAATTTTTTATCGGTTTTCGGAATATTTTTACCGTATTTATAAAAATTAAAAAATAATTTATTATATTTGGGAAATATGAGTTAATTAAGCCGGAATAACCGATTTATATAATAAAAATAGTAATTCCTTTTTATTCTTATTTTATTTTATATATAAATAAATTTCTTGCTTATATTTATATGTACTTATTAACCTAATAATATAACCGGGACGTATAAAATATAAATAATTTTAAAAATAAATCGTTAATTTTTTAATAAAATAATATAATTATATTAAAAATTACCAAAATTCCATTTTCTTAAACTTTTTATTTTTTATATATATAATATTCGTATATTTATATTATTTTTATAGGAATTACGTATCCGATATAAACTATTTATAAGAAAAATATTTAACGTATATAGAATTTTCCGGAATATTTTAATTAGAAACTTTTTTTCGAAAACCGAATTTACCGAATTTATAAAATATATATGCTTCCGGTTAACCGTTATTAAATTTGAATTTATCGCATATAAGGTAATTTTTAAATATTTTGGTTATATCAGATAAATAAAGAAAATATTACGGGGTTTTAATTAAAACGCGTTAATAAATAAGGATTTTTTAACGAAAATTTTCTATTATTATTTATTAATAATACATTACTTAATAATATAAATAATTTAACGGATAATTCGTAAATATTTTATCTTTTAATTAAGGAATATAACTTATTTATGTTAATTTTTAAATAACGTAATATTAATTAAAATATGTCGAATAAATTTTTTTTTTCGGATAATTACAAAACCGAAAATATTTTTAATACGGCCGATATTTTATAAAGCAGTAATTTTTCTAATTTTATTAAAAATATTAGTTAACCGTTATTTAATATTATTTTTATTAATAAAAAATTTCGAAATTATTGCCGTTTTTTAAAAAAAAACCTAAGTTTATTTATATTTTTTATATATTATATATTATAACGATATTAATTATTTTAAGTAATTAATACCGTTATTATTAATTTTTATGGAGCCGGTTAATTTAATTAGCGCAAAAAATATTTTATTTTAATTAAATATTATGTTTTATAATATTAAATTAAATATTTATTAATTCGATTTTAATATTAAATCTGGTTTTAATAAAATTTATAGAAAAAATATAAAGAGTATTTAATCGAAAAACCGAATATTATAATTTATGGTTTATTGGCGAATTCCGCCGGTTAAAAAATAATATATATAATATTAATATTATTTTTTTCCGAAATTTATTTTTAATTAAATATTATATATCCGTATAATACGAATTTTATGCCCGTTATATTTTTTTCGCAAAATAAACGTTATGTTATTTGGGACTTTCGTAACGAAATTTTCGAACGCGTTTATTCTTTATTTCGGAATTTTTAATTTATTAAAAAATATCCGTTTCGGACTTAAAAAAACGGCTGGAATTCCGAAAATATTTTGGCCATAAGCCGTAAAACTATAGAAATTAAATTTATCGATTTTAATAATATCGTATTTATTATTAACGATGCAAATAAGCTTAATTAGCTAAATACGGCAAAAGATGAAAATTAATTTATAAATAACCTTAATATAATTACCCAAAAAGCTTTTAATATTGAATTTATTAAGGATAATTTGGCGCCGGATAACCGTAATATTTTGTATACGGAAAAAAATTATGATTTTATAGTACAAATTATCGATAATTTAATTCATAATTTTGATTAAGGCGGTCCGTTATCGTCGTCGTCGTCGTCAAATAAGTAAAATAAGGATTTATCGGATAAAAATAAGCCGTTAATATATATTTTTATTTTTTTATTACGTTATACCTTTTTGTAAATAATATAATATTTATATTATAATTATAATTTTAATATAATTTTATTATTTACGTAATTTTATTTAAATAATTTTAAGATTATTTTATATATTATTATAATTATTTAATTATTATATTAACGTAATTTATTTACTTCCGGTAATAAAATTATAAATAAAAAAATACTTTATGATATAATATGTAATATAATTATTAACGAAATTAATATAAATAATTAATTTTATAATTTATATAATTTTACTTAATTATATTTAATTATAAAATTATATTTTTTATAAAATTATATAAAAACATTATATTATTTATAATTAAATATAATATATAATTTCGGATTAATTTATATACCTTATTTATAATTAATTTATTAATTAATATTTTTAAATATTTTTTAAAAATATTTTTATTTTACTTTTTTTCGTATATTATTATAACTAATATATTAATTATTCTTTTTACGTTTTCGGATTCCAAACTCTTATTTGTTTTAAACGTAATATTTACGTTTAAATTCTTTTAAAAAATTTATTCGGATTATATAATAATACCAAATATTTATAAATTATATATAAATATTTTTTATTATATTTTTATATATAATTTATATATTTATTATTTATATAATTCCGTAAATTATAATGTTTATAAAATAATTTATAATATATATTTCCTAATTATATAACCTAATCCATAAAATTATAAATTTTTTTGGTATTATTTATATAATATTTAATTTATATTTTTTAAAATTATAAAAACCGTAATTAATTAAAGGTCTGTAATTAATTTAATAATTATTAATTTATAAGATCACCATAATTTATTATAATGTAAATTTTGTTTTACCGGTTATTATTACGGAAAATATTCCGGATTATATTATTAATATTTAATATTTATGTAAATACCGTATTTTTCCGTAATAAAAAATCTTATTTATAATATAAACTTTTTATAATATTACCGAATTTATAAATTTTTCATAATTATAAGAATTTTTAATTAATATATATTCGTATAAAAATTAAAACGTAAAATATTTTTTAATTTCTACCATATTAATATAATCTTATGGCATATACCTGGTATTTGGAATTAATTATCCATAAAATATATTTTCCGCAAAAAATATTTTATATCTTAAAATAATCGAATATTGCTTAATTAATACGAAAATGCCTTAATCGGGATTACGTTGTCGGTTTCGCCCCATCGGAAATTATTTTAATACCGGTTCTAGCTATTTTTTAGTTAAAGATTTTATTAACCGTCCTTAAGGCTATTTCTTAAAGGTAGATTATTTTTGTTTTCGTACTTATTCCGGCTATTTTTTGGTCCGAGATTTTGTTATTCGTTTTTAAAATTATTTCTTAACGGCAAATTGTTTTACGGAGATATTATTAGCGAATTTAATTTCCTTAATAAGGCAAATAAGGTTTTTTGGGTTTATTCGGAATATATTATTAAGAATTATAACAGAAATTAGGTTTATTATATCGGTAAAAAATTTATTTACTTTTTGTAATATCGTAAAATATATAAAGATATTTATTATAATATGGATTTCGGATATTACATTAAAAAATTAATTAATAATTATTATAATATAAATAACGTAATTTTATATATTAAAATATAATTAATATTTAAATTTATAAAAATTTATAATTAAATGAATAATAGTAATTATATATTAAATAATTATAATAATTATATTTAATATATATTTAATCGAAATAGTTATATAATAAAATATAAATTTCCTATAATTTATATATAATTATTTAATTTTTTCCTTATATATTATTATTTTGTTATTTAAAAAATAACGTTAATTTTTTTATTTGTATTTAATAATTTATATATATTTTAATTTTAATTATATGTATTATTTTAAAATATTTTTATAACTTATTAATTATTCGTAAATTTTATTTATATATTATAAATCCTTATATATTTCTTCTTTATATTAATAATATATTCGATAATTATTTAATATATAAATTTTATTTTATTTATTATATTTTATTATTTTTTATTTATATTTTTAATTTTAATTTTACCGAATTTATATTAATAAATTTATAATATTTTTACTATTTAATAAAACAAAATACGGTAATTTTATTCGGAAAATATATAATAATTTAATAAAAAATTAAAACCTATATAAAAATCGTAACGGCGTTAAATTAATTATCGATACGAATTATATTAATTATAATATTATTTTCTGTATTTTATTTTTTATTATATATATTATTTTTTTAATTTTTATTTTAATTTATTAAATAAAATTTTTAAGTTAAATAATTATTCGATAAAGTTTTAATATTATAAGGTTTTTATAAAAAGAATTTTATTATTATTTACTAAAAAATATAATTTATTTACCGTTATATATATATTAATATATATTTTATTTATAATAATTTCGGAAAAATATTTAAATATATATTCTAAAATTTTAATTATATATATAATTTACAAAAAGTTAATAAATAATATATTTATATATTTTAATAATTTTTAAAATTTATTTTTAATAATTTCTAAAAAAATATTAAATAATATATAATATTTTTTGGTTTTTTTTATATTAGAATATAATAAAAAAAATTATTAATACGGATAATATAAATTATTAAATAATAAGTTCTTAAAACCATAAAATAAACGTTTTTTATATTATAAATTTACCTGGTATATATTTTTAAAAAATTATATAATTTAAGCCGTTAATTATTTTTAGGAAGTTATTATTTATAACGATTTATATAATATAAATAATATTAAGAATATAATAATTTTATAGTTTTAATTAAGAAAAATATAAAACCGTAATATATTTTATAATATATATTATATAAACGTTATTTTTATAATATTAAGCTAAAAAAAATCAGTAATTTTACGTAATTAATTGCCAAATAAATAACTTTATATAAAAATTACATTTTTAAGTATTACGGTATATTCGGTATTAATATTAAGGATTTTGGCGGTTATTCGGAATATCCGATTATTATTATATTTAAATAAGATTTTGATATAAAGGAATTCCTAAAATTAACCGGGGAAAAAACCAAAAAATCCCTAAAATTAACCGGGGACCTAATTACGCTAATAAAGGCAAAATGCGGCAAAAGGAAAAAAGCTAAATCCGGCCGTTAATTTTAACTAAAGGAATTAAAAAACCTTAATTCGAAAAAAAATAATTATTGAAATTTTTAATAAAATAATAATAAGGTATATAAGTAATTTCGAAAAATATTAATTAAAACTATATACCAATAAATATTAATTTTAGTTATAAAATAATAAGGTTATATAACGTAATTAATAAAAATTTATTATAAATCCGAAATTTTAAACGTTTTAAATTAATATTTAAAAAATAAATATTAAAATAATTATATTAATAGTAAAAAAATATTTTTTAATATTGGCGAAAAATTATTTATATTATTTATTTACCTGCATAATTAATTTTTTATCCTATTTATTCGACCCGAAATAAAATGTTTTAAAAAATAAAAAAAAATAAAAGTATTTTAAAAATTAATATAACGAATTTAAAAAAAACCAGAAAATAAAATTCAAAAAATTTTAATTCGGTATCGTAAATTAAAAGTTGAAAGTTCAAAGGATAATTTGTTAATAACCGTAATAAATTATAATTTGAATTACTTAATACAAATTTCCGTTAATTTTTTAACTTTAAAAATTTATTATATATTTATTATAATATAAAATTATTCCGGATTAAAATTAATTAATATTCTATATATATTTTAATAAATTAAAAATTAATAAAAATAATAAATTTAATAATAAATAATATATTAATAATTTTAATTAATATTATATAAATATTTATAATTATTATATTTTACGACCGTAATACCGCGCCTAAACCGAACGCGTTTTTTATTATTAATTTTAATTAATATTAATAAAACTTTATTTTTCATTTTTTAATTTAATATCGTAATAATTTTTTAATTTATTATTAATATTATTATTTCGATTTTTTTTCCGATACATTTTTTATAATATCGGGTTACGGCTTATTACGTTTTAGCGATATCGGCGATTTCGATAATAATATAAAAGTAAACGAATTATATAAATATAAGTACGGTAATAAAAATAAGGTTAAAAAATTAAAAATATTTAAAAATAATCAATTTTGCGTTAACGTTATAAATAAAAAAACGAAATAAATTCCAAATTAGGATTATTTAATACGTTATAAATTACGCGTATAAATATAGGCGTCGTTATAACCGAAATTACGATTCCAAATTGCGAAAACTTATAAATTATATGCCGATTTAATATTTAAATTATTAGAATTACCGTTAAACCATTAATTATTAATTTAAATTAAATAACCATATATAAATATATTTTAATTAAAATAAAATATAATTTAAAACGGGTTTATAATTTTTACCGATATTTATTAAATTTATAACGTAATAATAATTTATAATTTATATAAATCCGTTTGCAATATAGGAATATAATGCTATTATTTCCGATTAAACAAATTCCGTTACCTATAAAAATTATTTATATTTTTTATAAAATCGAAAATATAATTTTTTCGTATATTATATATAATGCAAAAAATAAGCGGGTTTTTAAAATATCCTAATATTATTATTTATTAAAACCGGAAACCGCCTTAATTAATTTAATTATATTTTAAAATAAAAATAAATTTTTAATTTCGTTTAATGTATTTAGGAATTTATTAAATAAAAAATATTTAAATTTAATAAAAAGAAATATTTATTTTATTTTTTTACCGTTAAATAAAAACGATTATATAAAAAATAATTTATTCGCTTATCGTTTATGTCAAAACTTTATTATTTCCTAAATAACTGCCTTTAACGAACTAGCTTTTAATTATTTTTATATAAATATTTTCGAATTTAAAAATTTAAATATATAGGGAAAATTAAGCGTATATATATTATAATAAAATTTAGCCGGAATTAGGATATTACGGTTTTTTTAATATAATAATTTTGTTTTTTATATATATTAAATTATTTTAAATATATATTTGTTATTAAATAATACGTATTATTTAGGCCTTATTTTTATCCGGTATTACAAATTAAAATTATTTTATTTCGGAAATTTACAAATAATGTTTTAGCCGGCCGAAAATTAAAATTAAAATTTAATAATTATTTCGTCCAAATCGAAATTATTTGTAATAAATTACGTATCGTCTTTTTTATTATTTAAATTTATTACGTTATTTATTATTACGATTTTTACGTTTTTATAAATAATACGTTTTTTAATTTATTAGGCCTAAATTATTTTTAATATTTTTAAAAAAAATAAAAATAAATAATTCAATTTTATATTTATCGAACATTTAATAAAATATAAGTAATATAATTTATTTATAATTAATTGTATTTAATTTTTTATAATTACGAATTATTTAATTAAATTGTTATTATAAATTTTTAATCGAAAAGCTTTACGGTATATTTTATTATATTATTTAATTAATATTTAAAATATTTATATTTAATTTTAAAATAATAATAAATATAATAATACGGATAAAAGTATTTAATTATTTTAAATTATTATATATACGAATTTAATTTCCGTAAAGTATTTCGGAATTATAAAATTTAATAAATTTCTTATAACTTTTAATAAATACCTTTAATTTATTATAATATTAATTAAGTAATTATAAATATTTATAATTTTCGCTTTATTATTAATATAAATAATAATTTTAATAATAAAATATAAATTATTAAGTTAAATTAAAATAATATTATTTAAAAATCCGGATATATTAATTTTTAAAAAATTTAAATATTTTTATTTTAAACGTTAATTTTTAAATATAAGGAAAATAATAATATCGAATTTAAAATAATTAATTTTAAAATATCAGATTTCCGTTTTATGATTATATTTAATTAAGCCGTTAATTTTAACGAAAATAATTATATTTCTTAATTTTTTTTAAAAAAATTTATTAATAATTATTATATATATGAATTAATATATATAAATAAAGAATTAAAATATAAATTGCGGATATTAATATATTTAAGCGGGAAATTATTTTATTTTAATAATAAATATATTTTGTTGATAATAATTAAATTATATTATTATTCGAAAATAAAATTTAATATAATAATTTGAAATTAATTATTTAATATTTATTTAAAATTAAAAAAAATATAATTATATTATTTAATAATTATACGGTTAAATATTTCTGGATTAAATTTTTTCGTATTTATAAATATTAAAATAAAAATAAAATATAAAATTATTAATATAAAAAGTTATTTTTTTTGTTAACTTAATTAATAGTATAATTTAAATAATAATTATATTAATTACTAATAAAAAAGCTTAAATAATTAAAAAGTTCTTAATGTTTATTTTAATAATAAAAAAATACTAAATTTTTTAAAAATTAAATTATTTATTATATGAATTTTTTTCCCATAAAATATGGCCTTATTTATTAAATATAATATTTAATATAAGGCGAATAAACCGATAACGTAAAATTTTTATAAGGTTATTAACCGTATATATAATATTGGCATATAAATTAAGTACGTTTTTATCGGTAAAAAACTAATAAAGATATTAAATAAAAATAAAAATTTTATTTTAAAAAATTAAAAATTTAAAAATTTAAAATATTTATTTTAAACTTTTAAATATATTATCCGTATTTAATTAATTTAAAAAATATATTTCGGAATTTAATATAAGTTATTTTAAATTTTATATATTATTATTTTGGCTTATAAAATTATGTTATTATCGTATTAACTTAAAAAAATCAAAAAGTTATAATATATATTAATGGTAATTTTAGGCCATTTTTTGTTATAATAATTTTTATTTCGTATTAATCAAATTTATTATTATATTTAAAAAAATAAATTTTGCATTAAATTATATAAGTTAAAATATTAAATTTTTTTGAATTAATTTATATTATGAAAATTAATATTAATAATTTTTGCGAATTTATATAGGAACGTATTAAACGGAACGAAAAAATCATAATTTGGTGTTAGGCCTTATTTTGGAAATTTTATTATTTTTGTAAATATTATTCTTAAAGAAAATTAGTTAATATATTAAACCTTTAACAGATATTTTTTTGATCAAAAACTATAATTATGGTTATGGCTGCTGCGCCGCAAGCGCAGCCATAACCTCCAAAATGGGGTCCTGATCACGATAAGGCAATCGTTATGTAGGGTTTTAACTTATATCTCCATGATTATTTAAGCTTATTAACTATATTTGATATAATATAATTTCTGTTTAAAGCTCCGCAGTTTATTATTACAGTATATCAATACGTTCCGATTCGTATGTCTAAAGTAATAAGGTTATTAACGTCTTTTATCTTCGCGTTTAAAGCCCTTTTTGGAATTTATTTTAATTCCATTAGGTTTTGTTATCCTGCGGCTTTTTTATAAGTAACTTTTTTTTTAATTCATATTCGAATTTGTGGAACCTTATTTGTATTTCGGTATTTAACATATTAAGTTATTATATTTATTGTTTTTGCCGGCGTATTATTTTTTCGAATTATATTAATTATCTTAATTCTTTTATAAGTTTTTTTCTTATCGAATAACTCGTTCTTTTATGTTTACGATTATATCTTATTATATATTATATTAATTATAGGTTTTATTTTTTTAAAAAAATTGACGTATTTTTAATTGCCTTTTTTTCGTAAGGATTTATAGTAAATATTAACTGAAAATAAAAATTTGTAATAACTTTCTGTTAATTTTTTTATTATATATTAAAATAATTTTTTTCCGGTTGGTAATTATATTTCTAGTAATAATAAAAAGTGTTTTCCTGGTGGCATTATTTTCCTTTAAGCCAATTTTCCGTTCTGGCTAATTATTATATATTTCCTGGGGCTATGGATCAAAAGTATCGATATTATTGTTTATCGTTTTTGTTATTTCCGATACGGTTTGGAAAATCAAATCCTTTATAATACATAGGGGTAATCCGTCCGTAAATATATTGTTTTTATTTTTCGTAATGGGGATATTCTTGTCGTCGACAATATGTATAATATGTATTTTGCCGTATCGATCAGAAGTTCCGGGATAAATTTTTCTATCTAATCCTGATATTCGCGTAATTATCCTTATAATGTTTCTTATTATGCTCGCGATATTTGTTAAGTTAGCTTTCCGGCTTTTCGCATTTCTTGCTGGATTTTTCGCTATGGGGAACATGGTATGTACTTAGGCCGAATCATATTAATAGGTTTGCTTCCGTTTTTTTGATTTTTTCTGGCTTATCCCTTAGGTATTGGTTTTTAGTTATCTTGACGGGGTTTTTTAGGTGCTTTGTATTACGCTGTCTTATATCCCATTTTGGTTTACCTCAGCTAGCTCAGGCCTTCCTGGCTCGTTTTCCCAATTTCATCAAAGTCACTTAAGTACCGCTCCATAACGCTAAATATTAACCAATTAAATCCTAAATCCCTGTAACGAGTTAACGAGGCCTAAGTTGTAATTACGTAAAAACGGCTTCGTTTAGTACATTTATTTTTTTAAAAAAACGAAAATCCGTAATAACTTAATAACAAAACGTTTTTTATAAATATATATATATATTATTATTTTTGTTATGGCTTATTATTAATATTATTTTAATCCTAATTAGGACCTATTTGTTATTTTTAAACCGTAACGTATATAATAATTACAGCCCAAGCCCGTTACGTTATTATTTCCCTTTTTGAAATACGATAAATCCGAATTTTCCTAATTTTACCGGGTTACGCCCTTAGAATAAAGTATACGTACGTATACCTTGAATTTCTACCATTAACATAAAAAAATTAATATAACGTTTAAAATTTTTATTCGTAATTAAGTTTTTTATAACGATATAGGTTAAATTATTAATTTAACCGTTTGAATTAACCGATTAATTAACGTTTTAAAAAAATTTACAAAAAATTATTAATATATAAAAATTAATAAAAAACTCTAATTCCGGTTAATTAAAATCCCGTTATATGCAAATATTATAATATATTATATAAAGAACTTATAATTTTCGTAAAAAGGTTTTAATTCGGTCGTTTAACGGAAAAAATATTATTGAAAATTAAAATAATTTATATTATTTTGGACGAAAATTAACATTTTGTAAAAATATTTATTTTTAATTAATTTAAATTTTTAAATTAAATAATTATATATTTTAAAATAATAATAATAATCGTATAATACGGAACGAAAAATAAAATAATTTCGTAATAATAATAATCCGAATAAATATATATATATATATTTTATAATTTTAATTATCATAATTAAAGTAATTTCCAAAATTAACAGCAGTTATTTACCTTATTTATTTAACAGGTTTTTATTATTTTCTAATTTATTACGGAATAATATTAATATATTAAAAAGGTTAAATATTTACGGAAATTATTATATGTTAAATAAAAATATAATTCGGTTAACGGAAAAAATTGAAATAACCGTATTAATTCCTTTATAATTATATAATTTTAATTAAAATAAATTACGTTTTATAACCAGATATAATAAGGTAATATTATATTTTAATACGATAATTTTAATAAATAAAAAAATATTTATAATATAACGTTTTAATACGGTATTATTATGCAAAATATTATTATTATTTTTGCCCGTTATTATAACCGTATCCTTAAAAAAGTTAAAATAATTTATATTTTAACTTAATTAATATTATAAAATAAAATAATTTTGTAAAACGTTATAATAATATCTAATATTACTTAATATTTCTTATTAATTCTTAATTAATATTTTTCGGATTTTATTTTTTATTTTTATTAATACGTTTTATAAACGTAATAAATAAAATTTTCCGATTTTCTCAAATTAAAAAAATATTTTTTATAATAAATGCCGTTCGATTTCGTTAAACACAATTAACGAAAATAAAGGTATTATTAACGGTACTTATAACGTTTATCGAAAACTTTTTTAAAAAAATATATGAATTTAAAAAAATTTCATTGGTTTTCGAAACGTTTTTATCTTATTTATAAAAATCAAAAAATAATTAATTATATTCGGAGAATATAGGCCAGTTAAATTAAAATAACTAATCCATATAATACAAAATAGTAATTTTTCAAATTTTTATTTTATTTTATATATAAATGAATTTCTTATTTATATTTATACGTAATTAGAAACCCGATAATATAACCGGAATGCATAAAATATAAATAATTTTAATAATAAATCGTTAATTTTTAAATAAAATAATATCATTATATTAAAAATTACCAAAAATTTATTTTTAAGCCCTTTTTTATATTTATAATATTTATATATTCGTATTATTTTTATAGGAATTATATATTTAATATAAATTATTTATAATAAAAGTATTTAACATATATAGAATTTCCAGGAATACCTTAATTAAAAACTTTTTTTTAAAAGCTAAACTTACCGAATTTATAAAATATATATATTTTCGGTCAACTGTCACCGAAATTAAATCTATTACGTATAACGTAATTTTTAAGTATTTTGGTTATATCGGATAGATAAAAGAAATATTACGTGGTCTTAATTAAAATACGTTAATAAATAATGATTTTTCCGACGAAAAGTTTTTATTATTATTTGCTAATATTACGTTATTCAATAACATAAATAATTTAACGAATAATTCGTAAATATTTTAATTTTTAATTCGGGAATATGATTTATTTATATTATTTTTAGGCGGCGTAATTTTAATTAAAACGTATTAATTAAAACCTTTTTATAGGATTATTACAGAACCGGATATATTTTTAATACGGCCGATATTTTATAAAACGATAAATTTTTTTATTTTTATTAAAAATAATAATTAACCGTTAATCGATACCGTTTTTATCGATAAAAAATTTCGAAATTATCGCCGTTTTTTTTTAAAAAACCCAGGTTTATTTATAGTGTTCGTATATCATACGATATGGTAACGTTAATTATATTAAATAATTAATACCGACATTATTATTTTTTATAAGGCCGGTTAATTTAATTATAATAAAAAAAATGCTTTATTTCGATTAGATATTATGTTTTGTATTATTAAATTTAATTCTGACAAAATTTAAAAAAATATAAAAAGTATTTAATCGAAAAAACAAATTTTATAATTTATGGCTTGCTGGCGAACTCCGCCGGTTGAAAAATAATATATATAACGTTAATATTATTTTTTTTCCGAAATTCGTTTTTAATTAAATACCGTATATTTTTATAATGCGAATTTTATGCCTATTATGCTTTTTCGCAAAATAAACGTTACGTTATTTGGGATTTTCGTACCGAAATTTTCAAATATATTTATTTTTTGTTTCGGAATTTCTGGGTTATTAAAAATATCGGTTTTAAATTTAAAAAAATAATTAAAAATTCGAAAATATTTTAGTTACGGGTTGTAAAATTATGGAAATTAAATTTATCGAATCAAATAATATTATACCTATTATTAATAACGTAAGTAAATTTAATTAGTTAAATACGGCAAAAAATAAAAATTAATTTATAAATAATTTTAACGTAATTATCCGAAAAACTTTTAATATTGAATTTATTAAAAATAATTTGATTTCGGATAACCGTAATATCTTATATACGGAAAAAAGTTATAATCCTATAATACAAATCATTAATAATTTAATTAATAATTTTAATTAAGGCGGTTCGTTATCGTTTTTATTATCGTTAAATAAATAAAATATGGATTGATCGAACGAAAACGAATCGTTAATATAATTTTTTACCTTTTTGTTATTTTATATTTTTTATAAATAATATAATATTTATATTATAATTTTAATATTAATATAATTTTATTATTTACGTAATTTTAATTAATTAATTTCGGAATTATTTTATTTATTATTATTATTATTTAATCGTTATATTAACATAATTTATTTAATTTCATTAATAAAATTATAATTAAAGAATTTATTTTACGATATAATATATGGTATAATTATTAACGAAATTAAAAAAGTAATTAAGTTTATAATTTACGTAATTTTAATTAATTATATCTTAAATATTTTCTTTTCGTAAAATTATATAAAAATATTATATTATTTATAATTAAATGTAACGCATAATTTCGGATTAATTCGTATATTCCGTTTATAAATAATTTATTAATTAACGTTTTTAAGTATTTCTTTAAAAAAATTCCGTTTTACTTTTTTTTGCGTATTATTATAATTTATATATTAATAACTTTTTTTACGTTTTCGGATTTTAAAATTTTATTCGTTTTAAACGTAATATTTGCGTTTAAATCCTTTTGGAAATTTTTATTTGGATTATATAATAATATTAAATATTTAGGAATTACGTATAAATATTTTTCTCCGTATTTTTATATATAATTTATATATTTATTACTTATATAATTCCGTAAATTATAATGTTTATAAAATAACGATATAATATATATTTTTTAATTAAACGGCCCGGTTTATAAAATTAAAATTTGTTTTTCGTATTGTTTATATAATATCCGGCTTATGTAATTTTTTCGTTATATTATAAAAACTATAATTCATTAAAATCCGTAATTAATTTAATAATTTAATAACTTATAGGGCCGGTATAATCCGTTATAACGTAAATTTTATTTTGTTAATTATTATTACGGAAATTACCTTAAATTATATGATTAATATTTAATATTTAAATAAATATTGTATTTTTTTATAATTAAAAATCCTATTCGTAATATAAACCTTTTATAATATTACCGAATTTATAAATTTTTAATAATCGTAAAAATGTTTTAATTAATATGTATTTATATTAATACCAAAACGTATGGTATTTATTTTTTTAAATTTTCCGTTATATTAATATAACCTTATAAAATATATTTCGTATTTAAAATCGGTTACGTATAATATGTGTTTTTCGTAAGGAATACCTTATATTTTAAAATAATTAAATATTGTTTAATTAATACGAAAATATTTTAATTAAAATTATGCCGTCGGTTTTACTTTTTTGCAAGTTATTCTGGTACCGGTTCTGGTTATTTTTTAATCCAAGATCTAATTATCCGTTTTTAAGGTTATTTTTTAGGGGCAAATTATTTTTCGGGGATATTATTAACGAATTTAATTTCTTTAGCCGGGCGAATAAAATTTTTTAAGTTTATTCGGAATATATTATTAAAAATTATAATAAAAATTACTTTTATTATATCGGCAAGAAATTTATTTACTTTTTGTAATATCGTAAAATATATAAAAATATAGATTATAATATAGATTTCGGATATTTTAAAAAATTAATAAATAATTATTACATTATAAATAACATAATTTTATATATTAAAATAAAATAAATATTTGGAATTATAAAAATTATAATCAAATAAATAATATTAATTATATATTAAATAATTATAATAATTATATTTAATATATATTTAATTGAAATAATTTTATAAATTATATTAAAAATTTATAATAAAATATAAATTTCGTATAATTTATATATAATTATTAAATATTTTAAAATATATTATTGTTTTATTTTTTTAAAAAAATATTAATTTTTTATTTATAATTAATAATTTAAACAAATTTAATAATTTATATATTTACAATTATATAATTTTAAAATTTATATATAATTTTTAGAATATTTTTATAATTTAGTAATTATTTATAAAATCTTTTATATATTATAAATCTTTATATAATTTTTTTAATTTTAATTTTAATTAAAATAAATTTATATTAATAAATTTATAATATTATTAAATTTTTTAATTATAATTATTTATTTATAATTATTTATTTATATATACTTAATATTATATAATTGTTATAATAATATTATTATTATTTAAGAAATCAAAATACGGTAATCGTATTCGGAAAATATATAACGATTTAACAAAAAATTAAAACATATATAAAAATCGTAATGGCGTTCAATTAATTTTCGATACGAATTATATTAATTATAATGCCATTTTCCGTATTTTATTTTTTATTATATATATTATTTTTTTAAACCTTATTCCAGCATATAAAATATAATTGTTTTAAAA
This sequence comes from Monosporascus cannonballus, assembly GCA_004154925.1. NCBI lineage: Eukaryota > Fungi > Ascomycota > Sordariomycetes > Xylariales > Monosporascus > Monosporascus cannonballus. The sequence goes on from QJNS01000111.1 coordinate 86,348, forward strand.
TAAACAATTATTTAATAAAATCTTAATATTATGAGATTTTTATAAAATAAATATTATTATTATATGTTAAAAATCGTAAATTACTTATTATTATATATATATTAATAAATATTTTATTTATAATAATTTAAAAATAATATTTAAATAAATTTTCCGGGATTTCGGTTATATATATATAATTTATAAAAAATTAATAAAAAATATATTTACATATCTTAATAATTTTTAAATTTTATTTTTATTAAACCTTAAAAAAATTCTTAAATAATATATAATATCATTTATTTTTTCTTTATATTAAAATATAATAATAAAATTATTAATATAAATAATACGGATTATAAAATAATAAGTTTTTAAAATTTTAAAATAAATATTTTTTATATTATAAATTTAACCGGCATATATTTTTTAAAACATCGTATAATTTAAGCCGTTAATTATTTTCGGGAATTTATAATTTATAACAATTTATATAATATAAATAATATTACGAATATAATAATTTCATAATTTTAATTAATAAAAATATAAAATTACAATATATTTTATAATATATATTATATAAACGTTATTTTTATAATATTAAACAAAAAAATCCGTAATTTTACGTAATTAGTTATTAAGTAAATAACCTTATATAAAAATTAAATTTTTAAATATTACGGTATATTTAATATTAGTATTAAAGATTTCGGCGCTTACCCGGAATATTTAATTATTATTATATTTATATAGGATTTTGATATAAAGGAATTTTTAAAACCAATTAAGGAAAAAATAAAGAAATCCTTAAAATTAACTGGGGACCCAATTACGCCGATAAAAGGAAAACGCAGTAAAAGGAAAAAAGTTAAATCCGGCTATCGATTTTTATTAAGGGAACCAAAAAGGCTTAATTCGAAAAAAAATGATTAAAACTTTTAACAAAATAATAATAAAATATATAAGTAATTTCGAAAAATATTAATTAAGACCGTACGCCAATAAATATTAATTTTAATTACAAAAAGATAAAATTATGAAACGTAATTAATAAAAATTTATTATAAATTTAAAATTTTAAACGTTTCGAATTAATATTTTAAAAAAATAAATATTAAAATAATTATATTAATAACGAAAAAATAATTTTCTTAATATTGGCGAAAAATTATTTATATTATTTATTTATTTATATAATTAATCCTTTATTTTAATTACTTAATTTAAATTACAATATTTTAAAAATTAAAATAATAAATTCGAAAAAAAAACCCGGAAAATAAGATTTAAAAAATTTTATTTCGGCGTCGTAAATTAAAAATTAAAAGTTAAAAGGATAATTTGCTAATAATTATAATAAATTATAATTTAAATTACGTAATATAAAATTTTGTTAATTTTTTTAAATAAAAAATTTATTATATATTTATTACGGCATATAATTAATCCAGATTAATATAAATTAATATTTCGTATAAAGCTTAATTAAATAAAATTTAATAAAAATAACAAAATTAATAAGTAAATAATATATTAATAATTTTAACTAATATTATATAAATATTTATAATTATTACGTTTTACGACCGTAATATTATGCCGAAATTAAACGCATTTTTTGTTATTAACTTTAATTAAAACCAACAAAATTTCGTTTTTTGTTTTTTAACTTAATATTATAATTATTTTTTAATTTGTTATTAATATTATTATCTGATAAATATTATTTATTTTTAATGTACGATTTTTTAATTTCGATAAGGATTATTATTTTGAATTTTTTTTCCGATATTTTATTTATAATATCGCGTTACGGATTATTACGTTTTAACGACGCCGGCGATTCCGATAATAATATAAAAGTAAACGAATTATGCAAATATGGATATAATAACGAAAATAAGATTAAAAGGTTAAAAATATTTAGGAACGATACATTTTATATTAACATTATAAATAAAAGGGACGAAATAAGCTTTTAATTAAATTTACTTAATACGTTACGAATTATATATATAAATATAGGCGTCGCCATAACCGAAATTATAATTCCAAATTATAAAAATATATAAATTATATACCGGTTTAATATTTGAATTATTAAGATTACTATTAAATCGTTAATTACCAATTTAAACCGAATAATTATATACGGTATATTCTAATTAAGGCAAAACGTAACTTAAGGCGGCTTTATAATTTTTTCCGATATTTATCAAATTTATAACGTAATAATAATCCATAATTTATATAAATTGGTTTACGGCATAAAAATATAACGCCGTTATTTCCGATTAAGCGAATTTTGCCGTTTATAAAAAATTACTTATATTTTTTATAAAATCGAAAATATAACTTTTTCGTATATTATATATAATATAAAAAATAAACGGTTTTCAAAATATCTTAATATTATTATTTATTAAAACCGGAAACCGCTTTAATTAATTCGATTATATTTTAAATTAAATATAAAATTTTAATTTCGTTTAATTTATTCGGAAATTTATTAAATAAAAATTATTTAAATTTAATAAAAATAAATATTTATTTTATCTTTTTTTTACTAAACGGAAACGACCGCATAAAAAATAATTCGTTCGCTTATTATTTATATTAAGATTTTATTATTTCCTAAATAACCGCCTTTATCGAACCAGCTTTTAATTATTTTTACGTAAATATTTTCGCATTTACAAATTCGAATATATAAAAGAAATTAAGCATATATATATTATATAATAAGGTTTAACCGGAATTAAATTATTACGGATTTTTTAATATAATAATTTTATCTTTTTTTAAATATACCAAAATCGCTTTATGTATATATTTACCGTTAAATAACGCATATTATTAAGGCTTTATTTTTATCCGATACCGCAAATCAAAATTACTTTATTTCGAAAATTTATAAATAATATTTTAATCGGCCGAAAATTAAAATTAAAATTTGATAATTATTTCGTTTTAATTAAAATTCTTTATAATAAATTATATATTATTATTTTTATTACCCAAATCCATTATATCGTTTTTTATTATAACTTTTATATTCTTATAAATAATATAATTTTTAATTTATCGGGCTTAAATCGTTTTTATTATTTTAACTTTTTTAAAACAAATAGTTTAATTTTATATTTATTAAATACATAATAAAATACAAATAATATAATATATTTATTATTATAAATCATTAATCGAAAAACTTTATAATATATTTTATTATATTATTCGATTAATATCCAAAATATCTATATTTAATCCAATAATAATAATAAATATAATAATATAAATAAAATTATTTAATTACTTTAAATTATTATATATATAAATTTAATTTCCGTAAAATATTTTAAAATTATAAAACTTAATAATTTTTTTTATAAATTTTGATAAATACCCTTAATTTATTATAATTTTAATTAAGTAATTACGGATATTTATGGTTTTCGCCTTAATATTAATAAAAATAATAATTTTAATAATAAAATATAAATTATTAAATTAAATTAAAAAATATTATTTAATAACTTAAATATATTAATTATTATAAACTTTAAATATTTTTAATTCAAACGTTAATTTTTAAATATAAAAAAATAATAATATCAATTTTAAAACGATTAATATTAAAATACCGGCTTTCCGTTTTATAAATATATTTAATTAGGCCGCCGATTTAATAAAAAATTATTATATTTCGTAATTTATTTTATAATATTATTAATAATTATTATATACGTAAATTAATATATATAAATAAAAAAAATAAAACGTAAATTAAGGATATTAATATATTTAAATTAAATATTTTTTATTTTAATAATAAATATATTTCGTTAATAATAATTAATTTATATTATCGTTCGAAAATAAAATTTAATATAATAATTTGGAATTAATAGTTCGATATTTATTTAAAATTAAAAATAATATAATTATATTATTCGGCAATTATACGGTTAAATATTTTTAAAGTAAATTTTTTCGTATTTACGGATATTAAAATAAAACTAAAATATAAAAGAATTAATATAAACTTTTATTATTTTTTGCTGATTTAATTAATAATATAACATAAATAATAATTAAATTAATTATTAAAAAAAATTTAAATAATTAAATTTTTTTCAAAATTTATTTTAATAATAAAAAAATATTAAATATTTTGAAAATTAAATTATATATTATATTAATTTAATTTTTAAGTAAAATACGGCTTTATCCGTTAAATATAATATTTAATATAAAGCAAATAAATTAATAACGCAAAACTTTTATAAAATTATTAATCGTATACATAATATTAATATATAAGTTAATTACGTTTATATTAATAAAAAACCAATAAAAATATCGGATAAAAATAAATATTTCGTTTTTAAAAATTAAATACTTAAAAATTTAAAATAAATACTTTAAACTTTTAAATATATTATCCGTATTTAATTAATTAGGAAAAAAATATATTTCGGATTTTATTACGGACGATTTTAAACTTTATATATTATTATTTTAATTTATAAAATTATATTATTATCGTATTAACCCGAAAAAATTTGAAAATTATAATATATATTAAATAAAATTTTAAATTATTTTTTATTATAATAATTTTTATTTTAGTTTAATTAAAATTATTATTATAATAAAAAATAAAGATTTTAATTTTATATTAAATTATATAAATTAAAATAATAAGAATTTCGTAACTAACATATATTACTAAAATTAAAATTAATAATTTTTATGAATTTATATAAAAATGCATTAAACGGAACGAAAAAATTATAACTTATTATTAGGCCTTATTTTGGAGGTTTTATTATTTTTGTAAATATTATTCTTAAAGGAATTTAGCTGATATATTGGATCCCTAACAGATACTTCTTGATCAAAAGCTATAGCTGTGGCTACGGCTGCTACGCCGCAGGCGCAGCCACAACCTCCAAAATGGGGTCCTGATCAAGATGAGGTAAATTTTGGTGCAATTAAAGCATTTGGTCTGGCTCCAGTCCTTCCTGTAAGTGGCTCTTAGTTCCATAGGTCCTGGCTTTATGCCGTAAAAAATGTTAATACGTCAAAAAACATTGACATTGGCCGTATATCCGAATTTGTTATTTTTTTTGGTGCCCCTAATACGTTATGCGTATTGTCGGTTATCGATTTTAACTGTTATAACGATATAATCTGATAAATAATTAGGCCGGTTAAGCTTTAAAAACTTTTTTTTATACTTTTTTTTCAGGCCGTTGAAAAACTTAGCTATTAATACCTTTTGCCCCTAATTTAGTTTAGCGGTTAACTGGACCAACGTACTGCTGTAACTGGATACGGATCCTTTTTCTTATAATTATTAAATTTATATTTCGGCTTATTTTTTTTCGTTTAAAATTCCGAAAAACTTTTTAATATTTATTCGTAGTATTTATAGTCGTTATAAATTAGCCTTATTTTTAGGTTTCGTTTTTTAATTAGCAAAATAATATATCTTCTTATAACGGGCTTAAATTAAATAACCGTATATTCGGTAAATTATCCGATTACAAATTTTATTTATACCGTAAATATAATAAGTCGAATAAGAAAATACTCGAAATATATTTGGCATTAAGTTAAAAACAATTATAACTTAATTAAGATTCCGTCGAAAAGTTCTGTTTTAGAAGGTTTAAGGATTTTTCCTAGTTTTTTGGTGGAATTCAGCTAGATAATCTGGTTTATTTAAAAGGGGTTCCCGGTTTCGAGAGCTTTTTCTTTTTTCTTAAGTTTTTTATGGGTGGCTTAAAAGAATATCGCAAAATCATTATTATTTCTTTTAAGCTGGATAATGCGTTCGTTTATGGCATCTAGACGTCAGAGAACTTTTTCGCCAAAAAAATAAGGCTTTTTTTTCCTTTTCGAATTCCATTTTAATATCCGGGTAATTAAGGACCTAGTAAATAAGTTGTTCGGGTTGATTACTAGTAATTATAACGTCGGCGATATTGCTCAAAATTTAATAATACTATTAAATAAAAACTTATAACATATAACGGCTAAAAGGTTTAATTAATTATTAAAACTTAATCGTACGGGTTTACATTAATAGGAATATCGTAAAAAACTAAGTAATAAATAGAATAATATATTACGTTTCGTAATTTCAAAAATACTTTAAATAATAATATTATATTATAAACTAATATTATTCAAATTATGGAAATAATAAACGTATATATTTTCCTTTTTTTTAAACTTAATTACCTATAATTACATAACCGATAAAAATCATAATTACTTAAGATCACCCTTGATCATTAATAATCACTGGCTTGGCAATAATCACTATCACGTAACCTGGAGGTGGCCCGTATAATCCTGGTCTGACTATTTCTTGAGGCCGAAGCTTGTTGAGTCGTAACATTTCGAAACTAATTTTTTTTAATAAAAAAAAATATAGGCTTTAATAAGTTATTAAGAAAATTACCCAGGTTTTTTAACGAACTAAAAGATTAATGGAAAGGAAAAATTAATAATTTTATTAATATTTATTTAAATGTTGTTCTATTAAAATTGATAACCAGAAAAATTTAAATATAAAGAAACCCTTTTTATTCTCATATTGTTTAAACAATTATAAAAGTATGAAATGTTTTTTATAATATTAAAACTTTTCAATCGATTAGTAAATGTAATAATAAAAAACCGAGTAACGTTTAAAATACTTTATTTAAAACGGTAGTTTACGGCGTAAAGTTAAACAGATAATGTGGTAATTATAAAGTTATTAATAACAAGTAAAAACGACGGATAATAATTAAATAATGTTATAAGGAATACAGTTATAAAGAACGGGATGCAATTTATTAACGTATAATCGTTTAATATTATTGGCGTAATATATATAGGTATGTACAGAAGTTAATTTTTTCTTATGTTTTATGCCAAAGAACTGTTAATCGACGGTACGAAAAAAAATTATGGGTTTTTAGAATTTTTGCATATTGTAATTATTTAGGTAATAGACGTTTAATTTACGCCAAATAATAACGGTTATAAAGCAATTGTCGAAGTCCGATATAAATTATTAGGATATTTTAAAGTTAAAACTTTGCGTAGTATAACGTTTATTGCAATTAAGATATTTTGAAACAAATATATTTTTTATCGGTATGAAATTCCCGTTAAAATTAAAGGTAATGAAAGTTTTAAAAATACGGAAAAGAATATCGAAATTTGCGAAATATTGGAGGTTAAGCGGGAAATTAAGGCTGTACATGGTATTTGGCGGTAAGAATTAATTAAGAAAGGTTACGTTTTAATTATTAAAATATTAATAAAAACGATAAAGGGTACGAGTAAAAAATGGGTGAGGTTTTTATTTAAAATAATGCTTGCGGATCATATTATCATAATAAATTATGATTTTTTAATTTATATAACTTATCATAGGGATAAAAAACGTTTTTACCAATCGAAATTATAATATCGATATGCAGGATTGTAATATAGGATTTTAATATTTCGAAAGAAAATTTAATTACGTAAAAAAACTACGTTATTAAAGCGAAAAGCCGATAAGGTTACCAAAGTATTTCAGGTAATTATTACGTAACGTCGTAAGGCCGTTTAATTTATCACTTAAAAAGATAAAAATAAAATAAAGTCCAATTTTTGGAAGTTGATGATTTGATATTATTTTATGATATATTATATTGTATTAATACGGTTAAAGTAGTAAGGTTAAAGTACTAATAAATAGAACTATATTTGATTCTTGTTTTATAAATTAAGGTATTTATTTTTGAAATATAATCCACAGGATATAATTACGGGGAAATTTTGTATTTAATAAATTAAAATAATTTGTTAACGACGAAATGGACAGAACAAGTTAATCAACTTGTAAAAGGATAATTGCATAAAATTAACACTTAATAAATCCGATATGTCGTACGATATTACGGACCAAATGTTAAACGGAATAAATATTGAATTACTGGAGAATTGGTAACTTAAGATTATAAAACTTATTAAAATAAATATTAAATCTTAAAAATCAAATCTGTGATTCGAAAATTATGGAATATTAAATAATAATAATATGTATGAAATTGATAATTTAAATAAAGGGAAAAAAGTATTGCGATTACTTGCAAGGTATTAATAAATAAAAGGATATAATTTTATTTATGTCTTCTTTAAATGTTTAAACCCGTTAAGAGATTAAGGTAACAATTTACTCTAATTTTTCGAAATGTTACGCATTTTAAATATATAACGGGAATCGGTAAACTTTTTTAAATTAAATACTAAAAAGAATTTTTATCGAATTCGTAAAAAACCATAGAGTTTCATTTTTGAAAGTTTAATTTAATTTGCGGGCTTTCTTAAAAGTTATTCGCAACGTTTTAAGTTAATTATCTTTACACATATAATTATATCTATTAATGGATACGATGTAATTATTATAAGTATTTCCCGCCCAATGAGGGGCGATTTTAAAACGTAAAAAAGTTTTTCGTAAGTTTATAAAGTACCAATTTAAGTGTTCCGAGATTTTAAATAATTTATTAACGTATGGAAAATTTTTAATAAGATGTATAATAAATTAATCTAAAGAATTAGCGCGGGTAACTTTGGTAAATATGGCTTTTATTCCAGGCTTATTTTTAAAGAGTGTTATTTTAATAAGCGGCAACTGGGCGTTAATTACTTCCTAGAAATTAGCACCAGTGATTTTTTATTTAAAGACCCGATTTAGAACGGGACCGGAAATAAATGAAATAAATATTATTTTAAATATTTAACGTCAATATAAAATAACTTACGATAAGAAAATAACTTATTCCAAAATATTAAAAAGTAAGATAAGTAATAATTATATTATTATTCCACATATCAATTATATGTTAAAATATAAAAAAAGCATATTGACGGAAGCTTAATTTATTAACATTAATAAGTGGATTAAAGAATTGGTTAATAATTTTTAGACCCAGAAAAATCGATAAAGTTAAAAGTTAGTATTGTTTAAATATTGATGCGAAGTATTAGCCTCATTAATCTGTAATTCTTAAAGAATTTTTCGACGATACAGAAAACTAAGGAAATCACAAAATTACGTTTAATAAATTAATATACTTTTAGTTGAACATAAGAGAAATTTTAAAAACGGATTATTTACAATTAGAATTACGAAAGAAAATCAAATATTATTTTTATAAACATTATGGAATAAACACCTAAAAAGGACATAATTTAAATATAAAAAGTTAACGATTTATAGGATATCGGCTTTTACGAATATCTGACAACTTAATCGACAACTTATTATTTCGTTAAATTTAAATCGGCAAAATTTTATTTATTTTGCAAATAAAAAGTTTAACGAATATGTGATACTTCGAATTTTCGAAAACGTAATAATAATATGCCGGAAAACGTTGAAAGATTTGAAAATTCTGATTATATTTAACATAATTGCTGTTAATAATATCGAAAATGTTATCCTTTACGCATATCTTATGTATTTATTTAATTTTTAATTTCTGTATCAAATTATTAAGAAGAGATCAATAAGTAAAAGATAAAATACAAAAGGATAAAGAAAAACTTTATAACGCCAAAAAATGGCTAAAAAACGAAATTGTGATTTTATATATAAAATATTATATGATATATTACGTCGAAAAAAGTATTAATTAATAAAAACATATGTACATTATGTTTGTTATGGCGCTAAATTGCTATTATTTCTTATAATAAAACGAAAACGTTTTTTATCGTAAGAAAAAAAGCTTAAAGTAAGATAAGGTGTTACGCTTATAATTAACCTCAGTTAATTAGAAAATCAAGGTTTCCCATATATATGAAAAACTTACTTTTCACCATAAGTTTAATTCTAAAGGGAATATCCCTTACCATTTTTACCATATATCATGTTTTTTAATATTTTAATTATCCAGGTTCAATATTGTTAATATCATGAGATTAAGTTTTCCATTTCGGTAGCCTCTTTTTATATCGTGATATAACTTGATTATTCACATTGATTAGGACTAAATCTCTCCTACTCCATTTCAATATAGGCCATAAAACATTCACGAATAATTACGAAAGTTGTATAACCGAAATTATTAATCTAAAGAATATATTGATATAAACAACCTGACAATGAAAAGGAATTTTAATATTGACAATATTACCGTTTACCGTTTTTGAAATATCGTATAATTAAACATTTTAAATTTTAAATTTCATAGAATGTTAAGATATTACCTTAACGTAATTTAGTTACTTATTTATATTCTAATTAATATTAAAATAAAATTTAGATCTTTAGAAAAATAAAATAAAATAAATATTCCGGTTTTTAACATACGGATAAAATCCTTATTTCTACTTAATAAATATCGGTTAATTTATTTAAAATACATATGTTATTAAAATTATTCCAGTTATATTGTTAACGTTTATTAACGTACTTAATAACCTTTTAATTACATCTTCGATTACCAGGGCATTGCGGGGAATGGCCACAATAAAAAAACAAGTAAACTTTGAATACACCGAATTTTCGATGCAAAAACCAAAATGGCAAAAACCTTTTCATTACGGAGCGCTAAAAAATAACGGTAACTTTTCCGCCTCGAAACGGCGACTTACAAAAACTTATTGGCCGTCGACGGGCTAAGAAATAACGAAAAGTCTATAAAAAAAGAAAACGTTTCTTTCTTTTTCGGTAAAAGGCATACATTACGTTTTTTTTTATCTTCGAAAACAACTTCTTCTCGCTTTTCTATCTACCGAGATACGGCGTTTCATAACATCTTATAATATCCTTAGCTAGAAGACCAGGACTATATATAAATAGATACACTTAGACTTCTAGAAACGTTTTTTTAAAAACCTTATTAATAAATTAGGATTTGCCTTGATGGTAAATGATACTTTGTACTGATAAGTTGATTAATTAATGAACAGTATCTCTTATTGCAGAGTATGTCGTGTAATGAATGATTTTCTGTATATTTAGCTCAGCTTGGAAAATATGCATTGAACCCAAATAAATCTTGCATTAATTGATAAACTATGATTTGTATTATATTTTTATATACGGTGCATTTATTACTATTATTTGAATGCAAGTAATAGAGCAGAAATTATAAAACCATAAATGATAAAAAGTTCAAAGTCTAATTGTTTCGACGTTATATCTTGAGCATAAAATTAGTTGATATGTATAAAAGTTTGGTAGTTAAGAATCAAATATAACGAGGTGAACGGAAAATTATGAAACTCTTTTAATATAACTTAGCGTACAAAATTTAAAGCATTTTTTTGGGGAAAAAAAGCAAAATTAAAAACTTTTTTACAATTTCTAAGGTGTTAATATAAACCAAATCTCGTATTATTACGCATTAGCACTACCTACTTCATTGATATCTTCTTTTTTTTATCTTCTTATCTGTTTTCTTGTTTTTTCTTCTTTATTTATTTAACCTTTTCTTAACCTTTTCCCAACATCATATATAATTATCATCGGTTTTTTCGTCCTTATCGCCGTTATCGTCACTATCGTCCCAGATTTTATTCTAATCGTCGGTACGGTATTATTCGTTATATTAACTATATGCGCGATTATTAGCGTTTTTTAATTAATACATTTGTAGCTTTATATTCTTGATATTAGCATATTGCAGGTTATAGAGTTTAAGGTCCTAATTATATTAAACAGCCAGGCCAATAATAGTTAAGAAGGTATAAGCAGTTTTTTCGATTCGTTAATTATTACCAAGAACTTTTAGGAAATTTTAGTAAAATCGTTATATTTGATGTTGGTTTCATTAAAAAACGAATGCAAATAAACGTTGAAAACAGCAAAGGGATGCTAAAAAATTAAAATGCGATTATTAATATGCCAGTATCAATTGTGTACAATTTAATATACCCCGTTAAATTAAAAACAGAGATTTCGGACGATGCGTCAAACGCAGTAATGAAATAACGAAATAATTTAGGTAAATTATATTTTATTCCATTTCCTTTTCGCATATATTAAACAAAGTAAAACATAATTACCTTGTTCTCGATACGGACTTTATGCTTATTATTATGGTGTTTTTGAAATTTAGGGATCTTTTTAACGGGAATTTTTATTAGGTTGAGGTTTATGCGGGTTAACAAATTCTATTTGTTTTATTACGACCAAATAATTTTCCAGGTAATAATTACGATACGTTAAAAAGATGACGAATTTCGCATTTTTTATTATCTATTAAAAAGACCCAAAACGGTAAACCAGATACTTTAAATAAATATCCAAATTTATGAAGGATTAGTTAAAGTTAAGCATATAATTTTCTACATTATGTCCGAAAAAAAAATTATACCCGCGTTAAATTGCGATAATACGGGTCATATGGATACTTAATATAACGCCGGTAACAAGTAAAAAACATTTTGGATATAAAAAAGGTTCTAATAAGGTTCATGAAAATATTCCTCGTAAAACTACTCAAGAAACTAATACCAAAAAATAATACTTTTACGGTTTTCTTTATTTAATTTACAAATACGAAACGTAAAAAGAGAAAAAAAAATCCCTCAGTAAGCGTAAAGGAAATAATTGAAAATTGTCGAAGAGTGCGAAAACGATAAGGGCGTTTGTTATTTTGTAATTACGATAATTCTTTTAATGTTTATTTTAACATATATTGTGTTAATAAAATAATATTTCATATATTTTATATTTTGTATTCGTAAAATTAATTGGTTTTTCTATTATTTCAGAATTCAATATCCCGTAAGACTTAAAAGGCCTTACAAATATATCCTGTATATACTTTTTTGTTTCCGAAAAAAAAAACCGTTAGGGTAATGTACGGTAAAAACGCTACAGTGTAATTGTAATACATAATTTATTATTTATTCGAAAATAGCTAGTATATTCGTAAGTTTTATTAATATAACCAAATACGTGAGTAAGCTGTATTTCGTATGAAAACATATTTGTTTATTTGTATTTTTCTTTATATTTAATAAAGTTATATTTACTTTTAATATCGAATATTATAATTATTTATGTTCCACAAAATCAGTTTTAGATTTCAGTACCTAAGGATAATAATATTCGGGTTTTACCGGTAAAATGGTTTAATCATCTGTAATCAATTATAAACTGTAATTTTCCTTTTTTTTAATTGCGAAAAATATAAACTATTTTACGAATAATTTCGGAAGTCGAATTTATATTTTTAATAAACGAATCTTTCAAGGCTCTTTGAAAAGGCGTAATTTTCTCAGTGAAAATTATACATACGGTAAAGCTTAATAAATAACCCTTTTTTTAAAAAGACTATCTGATAATTTTCATTGCGATATGCTGGTAATTGTGTATTAAATTCCTTTTTAAAAAATTATTTATATTTATAATCATGCGGCATTATTTATAATAATGCAGTATTACGTTAATTAAATTCTTTACTTTTTTGGATTATTATTATAAATCGTTATTTAATTCCTTAAATTTCTTTTTAAGAATAATAACGATGCGTTGCATTTTTTGGATGTCCACCTTTTTTATATCTTATTAGTTTAAGTAATAAGCCAGTTATTGTATTCTTACACTTATGTTCGTTACCATTTCCGGTTAAATATTAATTTTGTTAATCTTTTACAGGCTACTTATTGGCAGTATATAAAACGAATTTTCTATAATTAAATTTTCCGTTAATTAAAACCATAAAAAGATATAATTAAAATAATTAACTTTGAGTTGAATTTTTCCGTTATCGTAAATAAACTTTTAATATTCAGCATTGCAACTACATAAAGTTTTAAATTCTGTTTCCATAATAATATAAGGTTATTCATCGCCTTTGATATAATACAGTTTCCGCCCAGATATTCGTATTCCATTAGCGTGAGATATTAATATATTCCAATGCGTATATTTAATATAATAAAATTATTAATAATTTTCATCGTTATAATGAAAACCTTTTTTTAGCAATTTTTATAATTATATAGCTTTTGTATAAAGATTGTTTTCCACTTCATTTTTAAAAAAATCATTATATTATATTTAAATTTCGTGGATAATATATTCAGTTGTTACATTTATCTTTCTTGCCGGCATATATCGGCCTCAAAGTATATTAATTACCTTTAATAATTTATGTTTCCTTTTTCTATTTGGTAAACAATTTTCCTATATCATATAATATATTTTAATTACATAAATTTGTAATAACCCTTTGGCAATATGTTTCTACGGTGGATTAGACTTATGTTTCCGCAAATTAATAATTATATTAATCGTTAAAATGCAAAAGGCTTTTTCACAAATATTGTTTTTTTAGCTAATTTTAGAAAACTAATCGCCTATCCGTTTTATTTTATAAAATAATGATTCGAAAATATCGATATTATTGTTTTTTTTACTTTTCCCTGTTTAATAAAAAATCGCACTTTTTTATATAAACGTCTAATACGTTAATAAATAAACATTTTTTAATTATTAAGTGCGAAATATTATCGTCCTTTACAATATACGTCATACATTTTGCCCTATGGATCTAGGATTCCGGAATAAACATTTTTATTTTTTTAAAATTTTTTTAACCATTTTCTCAAAACGTTTTGTTACTTCTTAAACGTTTTCTGGCCCAGCTTTTCGGCCTTCCGTATTCCGCGTCGAATTTTTTTATCAGAATAAGTCGTATCGAATTAAGCCTAAATCATATTGATATTTTTCTTGTTCCTTTAAATAACTTTTTATTAAATTTGAGGCGTCATTCTTTCAGAATAAGAATTTAATTATCTTATTTTCGGGGCTTTTGCAAATATCTCGGTAATACCTTATTTTACGATAATTATAGTGTTTAATTTAGATGGTATTTTTATATTAAACTGTTCGGAATTCCATATGTTTTCGCGTTATGCCATGTAAGGTGGCAAATACGTTTTGTTATTTTTCATTCGCCTAGTAACCGCCTTGTTTTATGGTATTTGTTTTCAGCACAGCATTCATATTTTTAATTATCCATCTTAATAAAATTTAAGTTATACTTATATAAGGTAATTAAACGAACTAATTTAATAACTTTATTTTTACGTTATCCCTTATTTTTTTTAAAAAAAATTATCTCGATTACGTTATCGTCCTAATCCTTAATCAGTTTTACCTTAGGCATAAGGTTTCTAGATATAACCGCCTATTTCGAACCTGGACTTTTTTTATCGTAATTATAAAAACTTGCTATATTGCAATACGTTCCTTAACTGGATTTTAAAAATTCATTTTTAATTCATTTTCGAAATTAACATACCGGGAATTTTTTCTTTAATTATCTTTTCCCGATCCGCCTTGCTATTAGTTAAATAATTCCCATAATGGGATCGAATTAATTTAGAAAGTTCCCTATAAAAAAGCTAATAACGGTAAAAATCTAATGTAATGTTTCATTTAAGTCCTGAAAAATAAAATAAGCTTATGCCTCGATTAGAAAAATTGGTATACTTTTATTTTTATCGTATAAGTAAAGTTCTACAGTTAAGTATTTCGAAATATTAGCTTATACTGGAATAGTTTTCCCTTTGATCGCAAATTATTAAATATTATTTTTAAATTCTTTACCTTTTGCTTTGCACTAGATTATTATAATAACTTTAATAATAAAAGTTAATATAATAAATGAGAAATAGTATTCAAAATCCGATTATATTATTAAATAAAAACTTATAACGTATAAAGGCAAAAGGGTTTAATTAATTATTAAACTTTAATCGTACCGATGTATCTTAGCAAAAATAGCTGAAAAATCTAAGCAATAAATAAATAAATTGCGTTTCGTAATGCCAAAAGTATTTTGCGTAACGAAACTATACTATAAGCTAATATTACTTAAATTATGGATTTAACGAAGGTATACATTTTATTTTTAGTTTAAAAAGTTTGAATGATTTAACTCCATAAGTACTTTAAGCTCTCTGCTCTTTTTATACTTGCTTAGAAGGCTTACAGTGCCAAGACCTCTAACAACCTTAAGCCAATTACATAATCATTTCCTGTATCAGGTTTAGTTCTCACTCCGACCGTTTGTAAGGTCCGCGAAGCCTGTCGGGTCATCACATATACCTGCGAATTAAAATTATCGTTTAAATATACAAGAACTTTCTAAGTTAAATTACTCATTTACTATTCTCTTATATATTTTAAGTTTGTACTACCTTTGAAACGGTAAATTAGAAATGCATAATTAATTTAATCACAATATATTTTAAATTAGTTCCATAATCGTTTTATAAACGTTTTCAAATTATACCAATTGGTAAATATAAACGTTTTTACGTCATAAATATATTATATTGTTCTGAAATTGATTTCGTTGCGTTTATTTTTATGGCGTTACTTATTTAGTTGGAGAGAAAAAAATATTAACGGATATTTTTGTTAACGACTATAAAAGCTTTTATAAAATATAAAAGATGAACATTAAAACTTCGATATAAGAAATATTTTATTTAGATATATTTTTGGGAGTATATTTGTGTTTCTGGAAATATATATACCGTTCCGAATATTTTGTTAATTAGTATTTAAATAAGTCCATTTTCAAAGTAGCCGTAATACGTATTGATATATTTGTAATATATTTTAAGTAACACTGAAAATTTCATTATTAATTATTTTAAGATAAAGTTCGCTAAAGTTTTTATAATAAAAACGATATAATTAAATGTATTCAAAGGAAAACACCAAACTTCAAACGCGATTACGTTTCGTTATAATTTGGCAATAATAATATTTACTTCATAAGCACATTTTTAGCGTCAATTTGGGCATAAACTTCGCAACGGAATAGGACATAACGATATTAAAATTTATTCCAAAAATATCAATAATATAAAAAAGTAAAAAGATTAAAAATTCCGAAATTTATAACGGAAATAAATTTGGTATAAAATACGTAATGAAGATACAATTTAACGGTTTTTATTTTTCCGTAATAAATACAATAATACAAAACGTCTTTTTAAATCTGCGTTTTCTCTTTATAGTAAAATAACGGACGTTTTTACATCAGTATTCACTTAATACTTTTATAATAAGAATATAAGAAAATAATTCATTTTTTAATAAAGGTAAAAAGGAAACGGTCCTGTTTAAAATAAACTAGGGTATATTCTGTTTTCCGGGGTTTATGCGAGGTTATTTTCCCTGAAAATGGCAATCATAATATCCCAGTGATTTAACCAAATATATACATTTATTTTAGGGATTAGTCGTTTTACCTTGGTGAATTCTGTTACCCCAAAATCCAAATAATCCCAATGTTCGACGTTACTTAATTTCGACCAATTAACCTATTGTTTTTTTTAAAAAAAATTGTTTCGGCCGCCGATAAAGTAACCAACGTAAGTAGATAAATTAAAACGTTTTTATCATAATTTTGAACAGAGTATTAAACAAATAAATGGTTATAAAATCCTGTATCTTATAATAAGTTTTTATTTTTATATTTAATTCTTTCGATAATATGGAAATATTAAAGAAAAAATGGCATTAAAGTTAATAATAACCCGAACATAAGTAATAAAAACAAAGAAAACACGTGGTAAGAAAAACATTGTTTTTAAATTCAAAAACTAAATATCAAAAAATAAAAGTTCGAACTGTAATAAAACGGTACGGAGAGGGAAATATAACTTGTTAACCGCGAAATTAAATAGCGGGAAAACAAACCAATTTTCGAAAATTAATGAAATAATCAAACTTTTTCTTTCAAAAACCCTTAAAATTACCAATGAACAGTTTAAAATGAAAAAAATACAATATAAGAAACTTTCAGTACCATAAAAATGTTCCTAACTGTTAAAGCAAATCTCAATTTATTGATAATCCTTTAAAAGGAATAGTTTTTGGAAAGTTGAATTCGTTTATTTATATACAGTCCTGGTCTCCTGTCTGGAGACATATAGGACGTTGTGAGATGTCGTGTTTCAGTAGGAGGAAGGGCGAGAAGAAGCTGTTTCTCAAGACAAAGAGAGCGTAGCGTCTGTGATCTGACTATTAGTCGCTAATTATCAACACTAAATAATAATTTAACTACAAACTATAAACTACAACTTGTGGTTTGCAGTTAGTAACCTGACTAAAACTAATTACATGTAGTTGGTTTTGAAGTTATTCGTAGTTATTATATTTATTTTTCTGTATTTATATATATATTGCCCTTTTTTAGTTTGAAATATATTCTTTTCAACAAAATTAATATCGCAGCTTAATTTTATTCTATGAATTTTATTTAATATTTATGTATTATTTTTGTTTTATTGTAATTTAGTTAGTAGTCTGACTATAACTACACTAATGCGTTAGTAAATCTTAAAAAACCAAAAACTAAATAAACACTATATTTATGGCTATGGACAAATTTTTCAAAAATGTAAATAACTTTTTAAGCACATTAATACGAAACGTTTACCTTACATAGTATGAAACTATTAGGAAAAAATTAGCCACTATATTTACTCGGTTGAAATATATAAAAGTGCTAATCGAACATATTATAGACTAAAACTAGTAAAAAATTTAAACATAAGTTATAAAACAAATGGAAATATAACAGGAAATACATGTGCTCCAAATTAAAGTTTAAATTCTAAAAGTGCGACGTTAAAATAGAAAAGCAAAATAATAATGGTAAAGTATTAAAAAGGAATATAGATTTTTATTTTAATGCTAAACACGAGATTAATAGTGCCCTGTTTATGATCAAGGCATAAACAATTTAGTAAAACTTGTATTAAAACATACGAAAAGTATAGAAAAATCATTGTAAAAGAAAAGAGTAATTAAAAAAGAAGGAAATATCAACACCATGATTCTAATTTTATTATATAAGGCGAATTTCAGTTGCGTTGAAAGTATTATATTAATTTTTTTTAATTGTTTTTATTTATGTACTATTTATTTTTAAATTCGACACGCTACGAACCGAAATACATTTGACCTTTGAATAAAAAAACGAAACTGTGTCTTGAGACAGAAACGGCGTTTAAGAAAGAGTTGATATGGAAACTAAATCTAGGTAACTCGTACTCTTTGTTTTATTTATATAAATTCTCAAAACTACAAAACTTCTTTTTCCATTCATATTTCAATGTATTTAGTTTTTGCTTAATGACCAATATAAGCTGCTTTTACGTTTGAATATTATTACATTATATTACCACTTTTTTTAAACATCATAAAGTCGTTACACTTACATTATCTAATTAAAATTGTTAACTCTATAGCGTAAACTTATAGTAACATTTGCGTTTTCATTTTTCAATAAACACATTTCCGATATCTATTTCACGGGTTTTGCTTTTAGTCTTCCCGTTTCTAACCTAACATAACTTTAATTAATACGTAAAAAATCGAAACAATTATTTATTATACAATGCAGAATATCTGCTGTAAACTACTTCTTTATTTCAAAGCTATTTTTGTTGAAGAAAATAACAACGAAACAGAACTATAACATAATTAAATTCCGCTTATTTTAATTGATTTCCAAAAAGGGAAATTTTCCGCTATTTCTATATTTGTTATTGCCATAAAACTTTTTAAAAATACTTAAGATATCAATCATGGCTGTAATTAAAGTTGGTAATCTAGAGTTTGTTTGTAATCAATAACTAAGTAATGTAATTTCAACAAGATTAGTAATTACCAGAGTTGTGTTTATGGTTCGTGGTTTTTAGTTTTTTTTTTGTAATTACCTGCCTTACTAGAATCAGGCATAATTTTAACAGAATCTAGTGTTTTAACATTTTTTTTCTTACTGCTTATCGGTTATATATTGCATATTCTTGTCATTTTTCGGGGTTTAAAAAAAGATATTAACAAGTAGAATCGTTTAGTTAATAATATGTTAAACCTAATATTTTGATACGTTTAAAGTGGATTTTTAATTAGCTGTAGTGGGTAGTATTTTATAAGTAATAAGTTTTGCAAAATTTAGTTTTTATTTTTTAATCTTTTCGGAGGATTACGGGTTACTACTAGTACATTGCAGATCTTCGATATTCCCGGATATTTTAAAATAACTTTGATTAATAAATTTTTTAGGTAATATCAAACTATATGTAACGTTTTTATATGCTTAAAGGGTATTTTAAATTGACGTTAATAAATTTAATTCCTAAGTATTAACTATAATAAAGTTTGGATTTTAAAAAACTTGGCTTGTTACTTATTAGATTAATATATTTTCTCCATTTTCATGTTCCATTTTTAGTTTCATTAAGAATCATAGTAAATATATATAAAAAAGTAAATATAATATGGTTATCCCATAAGACGTGGGCCCTTTCCTTATAGCTTTTTAAGAATTATATACGTATTTTAAACTTTTTTTAATTTTTATTTCTTCATTTTCTTAACCTTTGTGCTTTTCTTATATTGTAGGTATAAAGCTTTCATATTTTTTTTATTTACCTTTTTTTTGCATAAAGTTAACTGGTTGACCGTTTCCAGTTATATGCGATTTCTGTTTTTAGTAATAATATTACTAGAAATCTAAAAAAAACATCTTCAATCGATGTAAAAGTAGCGACATATAAGGTTTGTCATTTTAAAGTTAATTATTATTTTTATTTGAATTAACGATATACTAATAGCAATTACTTTATAAATTAATAATCGTTTTAATCTATATTTCCATGGTATTCGCTTTTCTTTAAATACATATATAATTCTTCGTCTAGATGTGTTTGACATTGAATATATTTATCGCTATTAAGGCTATCTACTTCTTTAGAAAATAAATTAGATTTATTATCTGCTTTTCCCCACACAGCTCTGTTCAAAAGTATTAAATAAATTTCCTTTGATATAAGTCATTATATCACTTACCGGTCATCTTTTTCGCCAAATCAGGTACAAATACTTTTGCAAATTGTGGGATAATGATATACTTATCCGGCGTTTTAAAATTGACTTTATTATGTATATATAATATTAAAAATAATACTAAGTATATAAAGTTCGATATTTTTAAACTAATTTGGTATTTTACCTTTTTCAAACACGGTTATTAAATTTAATATGTAAATAATATACTTAATTATAATCGTTAATGAAGTAATATTTATAGTAAAGTTTTCAATACGCTTTAAAGCAACGTTATATATAAAATATATTAATGTTTAAGCTACATTTCCAAACTTAAGATAAATATATTGAAACCTATTATATTATATAATTTTCAGGATAAATGTTATACGGCATATTTTCGAATGTGATAATCATTTTTTGGTTTTTAGGAGTATAATAAATTATAGTTGAATTTTATAAAGTTTTGCTTCACAAACGGATAATTATCGATAAACTTCGACTATTAAAAATAAACCTTAGGCCCGTTAATTAATTCGGGAAGGTCGAAAAATTAAGCTTTACGCAGCAAAGCTTAAAGATAAACCTTAAGAGTAAACCGTAGAGGTAAACGTTGAGGATAAACTTTAAATACGCATAAACGGCTTTACGAACCTTTGACAATCTTGCGGCTAAAAATATCAAATATTAATTAACAAAAAGACTAAGAACTTTAACCTCGATCGTTTTACGATAACTTTCCAAATTACTATTAACTAGAATAATATCCGCAAAATTCCGGATTTATATAATAACGGTAATTCGTTCGAGTAAAATCTTCAACGAAACAGTTTCATTTACGGTAATTAAATCCCATAAAGTTATCGAGCGAACCAAAACCGTTCACATTTGAATAGACTAAAAAAGTTTATTCCAAAAAATTAATTTCGACTTTTCGTTTTCATATACGAATCAATATACGATAATAACGGTATTCGATTTTTACCAAAATTTATATCGAATAATATAGGAATTATAGAAAAATTATTAACGAAACTGGAAAGGGAAAATAATAACGAGCTTAAAACTTCCGATATTCAGATTTTGGCACAAATGAATCTGGACGATTACGAACATTGGTTTGCTCGGCTGTTCTGGACGGCAAAAACCATCTAAAACTCGGACAAAAATTGACGTGGATAAGAGCGAGAAGAGGTAGCATAAAAAAGCGACGGGTTTAATAAAGCCTAGGAATTTAAGTAACAATCTATCATCTCATCCAATTTTATTTACATTGTTACATTTACTTTAGGGAAAGAAGTAACCTTACACAAGCTTAGGCTTTGAAGTAAATTGTTAGCTTAACGAGAGTTTCGAATATATTTATTAACTTTTGCAAATTATACAAATTTAGGTTGTTCGGAGAAATTCCTTTAAATTCGAGTTGTTAAGTATTCCGGTATGTATTATTTAAAGGTCTTCTTAATTTATGAAAACCTTTAATTATATTATACGACAAATTTCAACGAATGGAACTATTTTGGAAAATTTAATGTACATATATATCTAAATTGTTAAATATAATTAACTTACAGTTATAAATTTCTTCCCGTAATTTTCTGTTAAAAACCTTTATTATTTGCTTCATTAACTTTTAACTTTTTAAGAAAGTTTTAACGAATATTAATTTTGTTTTTATTAAAATTGCAATGCACTGGATTCTGCTAATTAAATCCTATTTAATTTAATAAAAATTATATATTAATAAATAAATGAATAAAGGAATATGCCACTTACTCTTTTAATTTTCAGTCTCCTTTACGAATATTTGGATATTTTGCAACCCAGGAATTAAAATATCGATATAGGTCTAAAAGAAATCCTTAACTTCGCTATTTATTGTATACTTTTTTAATATATCTTTAATGCTCGTAATGATAGTAGAGGTCATATAACGCATATTATTAATAAATTCTTTTTGGTATTTAAGTAAATATTTTAAAATCGAGGAATGAAACTATCGTTATTTTTGGCGTGATCTCCAGTTATATTGAATATTTATTAATATACAGTTTTTTTAATAACAAGTTATTTGAAAATAATTATCTTAAAATGTTATTGATTGTTAAAACCGCATAAGCTGGTAAGATAAATTTGAGTTTATCGAGTATAACAAAAACAGTTGTGTAATACGTTATGAAATCTTAACATCTGATTAGTCTATAAATTAATATAAAATCCAGGTCGATCAATGAAATAATTACGCCCAGAAATAAGGTATTTAAATTTGAAGTCTATATATTGTTAAGAAATCAAAACTTTCTTAAAATATTTATATTTAATTATAAGCCAGTATTAAAAGTTATCGAAGCGGTTTTATAAATGATTTCGAATATTTTTCTAATTTTTATGTGGTTAATAATAGGCAAATCGTTTGTTTAAGTTAAATAACATTTTACTAAAGAAAAACGCTACAAGCAAAAGCAACGAGCTGTATAATAATACTTTAATAAATCCGAAAACAAATTCCGAAAGTAAAATATTAAACGGTTCTGTATACTTAAATGAGCTCGGACTATAGCGCTTGAATCTATGTATACTTTATAAACTATTAAACGATAAGTAATTATTAATAACAATGTTGAATATTTTAATATACGCCTGCTTTTCTCTAAAGATACCATCGTTATTTAAGGTATTATTTCGGCCTTTTTTTCCCTATAATTAGATTGAAAAACGAAAACTTAAGTCTTGAAGAAATCACGTTTGCTAACATGTCAAATTTTAGTATGCATTTCAAAAGATTCATGTAAAAATATATTTAAAAATAAGTATAAGTTATTTCTCCTTTCTCTTTCGCCTTTTTCGTTATAAGCAATTGTTAGATGTTTAAATGCGTAACAACGCGCAGCTTTAGGCTAGGAGCTGTGCTTGATATAATATATGAATACCGACTTATCGATTAATATAATAAGTTTTTAATCAAATAACATTACTAGAATAAAATCATATGGCGGACAAAATAGCCACTAAAATGGCTACTAAAAAGGTAATAAAGAATTCGGGAATTATGAAAGAGATTTTTTGTAAGTTTTAAGGCAAATCTAAACATTCAATATTTACGTATATGTTATTTTCGAACTTATAAAAACCGGCCCAATTTTACTCGACAATGACCAATATATTATCTATTTTGGAATTAGTGGTAATTACTTTAATTTGACCGTAATACAGTTCCCGACGGCATTTCAAAATTAAGTAATCAAGCATAAAGTCCTTATTTAGAAAGAAAATTGTCGAAATAAATCCATAATTTACCAAACTTTCCAGGTCATTTTAAAAACAAGATAAAATATTATAAATACCCATGTCAAATTTTTTAGGATTCAGAAAAGTTACGACTTAAAACCGACTCGGATTTTGTCCTATTCAATACCCCACATATACCGCATTTTACGATAATTTTAAAACTTAACAAATTAAAACATACCGCCAATTAATACTGTATTATTAACATTAGTATATCTTTCTTTACTATAAAAAACGATATACCGTTATACAAGAATTCCGTTTAATTAACTGGCTATAAAGCGATTTCAATAAAAGTAAATATATTTGGTATTTTAAGAAGATCCACATGTTTAGAGTTAATACAGATGATTATATTTTCATGCATGGATTTATTTTTTATTAAAATATTATACTATCTGTAATTTTTACTTTTTTTATAGTTACTATTTACACACCACAGCATATAGTTTGTTGTTAACCTATTTGTAGCTAACTTACAAACCTGGTTATAAATCTTAAAAACCGTAATAACGGTTAATACCTTTCGAAAGTTGCATCCTAATATTATAAATCTAAAACGAAAAAGTCGCTAAACGTTTTCTAACAAAGGTTAGAACTTTTGATTCTTTTTTAGATATCTTAAAATCTGCAAGAACCTAACCTGCGTAAAACCGTATTAAATGGATAATTCTCTTATCATAATAACGGTATCCTACTTAAGAATTTACGTATTTTCGATTTTATTTTCGAGCTAAAAAATACCAGCCGTAATGAATTGTAACATATATCAATTTTTTACCGGCGAAAACAATAAAAAGAAAATTAAGCTTAAAAATATAATTAACTTGAACGGAAACGGCGTTCATAAAGACGAAAACAATAAGGGTAAAGTTCTAAGAACGTTGTGCAAAAATGAAGAGGTTAGAAAAATCCGATTCCATAGTTTAAATATTTATCTTTAAAGATATATACAGAAACTGCGAATAGTTATCATTATTTGTAATGTTTAAAAACAACTGTTCTAGATCTAATAGTATCTACATATATATATCTTGTAAATATATAATAATATACCCAAAAGGTTTTGTGCAGTCAATTTACGACATAATTTAATTAAAAACAAAAACGGAAAATATATAACCTTTTTTAAAAAACAGCCATATTATATATATTTCGTGTCCTTTTATAATTTTGCTATTTAACCTAACCGTGAGACCCTATAATATTTCCTGCATAAAAATATTATTATTAGCTAATACGCATAAATAAAAATTTTACGATGTGTCCGTATTTACATCAAAGCAAAAGTTCCTTAAAACTTATTACGATAATTGCTTCAAACTTTTTGCTTTATTTAATATCCGTTTAAACTTTCCCAGAACGGGAAATATACTGTTATATTCTGAAAAAGTTCATTAAATTTAATATTAATTCATTCTCACCATCGGCCCGTTACTTCTAAAGAAAAAGCTACTAGAAGTAGCTTTAAATGGTATTTTTTTGGGTTCCGAAATAGAGGTATAGCTTTAAACATTAATTTAGAAGTTCAAAATAAATTATACGAAACGAAACTCAACTTTAAAATATTAATCGATAAACCTAAAAAAGCGATTAACTTTCAAATTGCGAAACTCGCAACCGTGAAGTATTAACTTCGCAAAAGAAATAAACTAAAACTAATAAATTAATAAAACAATAATAAAACAATAAAAATTCGAAATGGGAAATTTAATACTCTTATGAAAAAAAACCTTTTTAGAAATTCAGCTTCATCGAATTTATAACCATTCTTGTTTACAATTCCGTATTTCATGATTATATCTCAAATAAACTTGAATTATTTACGAAATACCTTTAAATTATCGCATAATGTACCACATATCCCAGCGTGTGAAACAAGTACTTTACATCTCAATATTAAAAAGTTTAATTTTATATACGATATTATCGAAACCACTTTAAAAGCTTGTTATTACGGTCGATTCCCCCGAATTAACGGTATTCTTAATTGCGAAATTAACGTTCATTGAAAAATATTTTATTGTTGGAGAAATTTCAGTTTAAATAAGTCAATGTTTTCTTTTCGGCTGTAATACGTTAAAAAAAATATGGCGAATTTATTGTTAATTTCACCTGTTCCAGTATAAGTCGGCGTCAAATAAACATTGATTTAATTAAACGATAAATTTAATAAAAATATATTTAAATGGAAAAAACAATTAAAAAATACCATGCCAAAATACACAAGTATTTCGTAAATAACTCGAAAGTCTTCGCGTTATAATTGCGAAATGCGCGATCATTCAAAAATATTGAAAACTCTAATAAAATGGGGTTTTTAAATGTTTTGTTTAAGAAATAAGTATAAAAATAACCAATACTAAGAAATATAAAACACATAAATAAATGTAATCGAAAAATACGATATAATTATGTAAGTCATTAATTAGTAAAATCAAGTATTACTAATAATTATTATCTTGCAAAGAATAAATTACTTGAGTTTTTAATATTAAAAAATATTGTTGACCAGTTAGAATATTAATTTATGTAATAGTAGATAAATAACGATCCAATTAAACTTCACATGAGTTTAATATTTCCATAAATATATCCGAACCCTTAAGAAAATTCAAAATATTTCATTATTCTTAAATGTTACGAAAACCATTTTTGGATTGAAATCGAAAAATATTACGTCAATAAAGTTATTATTACGCATAATTATCGTATAACGATTTTCTGTGTATTTGGCTCAGCTTGGAAAATATGGCTTGAACCCGAATGTACCTTGTATATTAAAAATCTTAAACTTCTTTTTACAATAAAATAGTTCAATAAAGATTATACCTTAAATATTTTCCCTTTTGGCAGTTTCGTTATTGTTATTTAATATATCTCCTAAAACCACTGTCAAATATACTGATTAATTTTGGGTTGATATATAGTATTAATAATTGTAATTATTAAAGAAAGCCTTTGAAAATTCTTAATTATAATAGTATATATTCATGTCTTATTGAGTCTATTTAATCCTGCATTAACTTTATTATTTGTTGTGAAAACAAAGTATTCTAATTAAATTAATTATATAATAACCGTATTTAACGTTATAAATCCAAAGTGAGATGTTTATTATCCATTATATAAATTTGTTGATTAAAATATAATGAATTGCTTTGTATTATTTTAACTAATATTTTAAGAAATACAGTTAAAATATGCCTTATGATTACATCCAACAGGACTATTGGTATTTCTACGTGGTTTTAATTTTATTTAACGCATTCTGTACATTACGAAAAAAGGAAAGCGCGAAAAATAGCAACTTTTTACAAGAACACGAAACTATGACATTAAATAATAAACCCATTAAAGAAAAATAAAAGAGTTCCTGCTTTAGATAGTAAAATCAAATAAAAGTATAGTAAAGTAAAATAATAGACTAGGAAGAAATATGTGAAATATAAAACTATGTTGGGTTGTTGTAAATAATAATCTAAACTATTTAATTTTCGTAAAACAGGCTCGGTCCGAAATTTAGGACTTATTGTTTAAACCTTTTATTTGCGGTTTATAATTTAATCCATGCCAAACTTTTGAAGAGATTTAAAACATTAATTAATTGCTTTATATCTCCGTACGATACTTCATTAATTAATATATTTAAACATTTTTATTGTTCTTTATATTCTTCATTTCTAACCGACTTTATCTATTTAAATTTAAATTGTGCATATTCCCCTTGAATCGCCTTTTTAATACAATATTTATTATTTATTATTATTGAAGTATATTATTTTTCAGAAGGTTCTTAAATTTCCTGTTATATCCAAGTAATTCTTCTCTACTTTATTGCTTTCAAAAGCGAAAATTCTTTTCGATTAAATATAATACTAGATAAAGTTCTTACTATTAAAAAAGCGAAAAATGAGTTAATTAAGTTTTTATATACATGGTACGTTTAGGTTTAAGCCGTATTTTCCAAGCCAAACCAAACACACAGAAAATGATTTCACGATGCAGTTTGCATAATAGATACTATACTTAGTATTTTCGCATACGATAAATAACTGACAGTTAAAATAAATTATATTCCGTAAAGCTTCATTCTTAAGATGACTATTGGGTCCCCGTAAGCGCGCAATTTTTCGACTAATATCGGCTTGGGAAGCTCACCTACATGGTTACCGTTAAATCTTTATATACTTTGTATTATATTATATAAACACCAACAAATAGAGGTGGCCCACGTACCAGTGCACAACCCCCCATTTCCTCACCCTAAATTTTGAAACCCTCATAATTTATACTTTAATAACTTTATAGCCACAGTTGTACTTTAAAAATAGCTGTTACTGTTAAATGAAATAGTGTTGGGATTTCAATTTAAAAAATTAATAATTATAACTTTTTGCACATATTAAGTATAATTTTGAATATATATTATAAATTGGGAACATTTTGACTAAAATGTTTTGAAAAGAAAAACATCACCAATAAAATATTATGTTTAAATGTAAACTTTTAAATAGTTTAAGAGCTTAATACTCAAATAATACAAGATGTCTAAAATACAGTATAATTGCATACGTTCTTGTATCTATATACCTTTTATTTATATACGAATTAAACTTTAGCAAAACAGTCAAATCGTATAAGACAAACAATGCTTATAACAATTCCAAATAATACACAATTTATTTAATATATTCTAATACATAACAAGGCAAATTTCTATATATATAACATTTATTTGTTAATAAATATTCGACACATAACAGTGGCATTTAAAAAAAACATTACAAATTAAATTAATAAAAACTAAAAATATAATCAAGTGGCACTTTTTTTAAATACAATAAGATGCAAAAATTTACAAAACAGCATTATCAGCATCGATAATGAAGATATATATTTAAGAAGCATTATATTCCAATTTTCATATTATGAAAGGTGAACCATAATAAATGTGTACATTAATAATATATTTGTCTTATTTTTGTTGTTGTATTATTTCATATATGTGTCTTATTTATATAAAACACGTGTTTGTTGAGTTTTGTTTAGTTCTGGTTTTATAGTTTAATTGTTATTTCAAATATATTTGGTTACTTTTCTTGTAATTTAAACTTTAAGTTTAATATATAATATTTCTAAACAGTATATATATATAAATAAAAGAAGCTTTGTATCTTTTTTTGATGTCTTTAATTTTTTAATATATATTTTATTTAACTTTATATTGTAGTCTATTTTTGTTTCCAGTATTTAATGTATGTGTAAACATTTATGCAATGTCCATTTGTGTTTAAGCCATGTTTTCCAAGCTTACCGAAATACACTGAAAATGATTACGCGGATAAATATTTATTCAAAAGTTTCTCTTTTAGATTTCTTCTTTTGATAAAAATTTGCCTTCCGTTTTATTACAAAATATCTGTTTCTTTTATTTTTTTATGTTCCACCTTATTAACTCATTTTCCTATGACCGCGCTATGTGTCCATATACTTACTGATTTCTTTTTTTGTATATATTCTTTAACATCTATTTAAAAATTCGAAATTTTTTTAAAAAGTTAGTAAAATCCCCGTTTTTAATTAATATGCAGTTTTCGGCTGAATTTTATATAGCGTAAGCGATCAACAAAATAACGCGTAAAAGGTTGTGCTTAATTTTTAAAGCTATTAGGTCGATAAACGATACATATTATGCCGTATTTAAAAATTACAAATAATAAAATTTGTTATAATTCGTTAAAACTTATTATGAATTTTTTAAAAAAACGATATAACTTATTACGTTATCATTTAGGGTTAATTAAGTTATACGGCATTTTTTTCCGATTATGCTTATACGTATATCGTTTTTCAATTAATAACGGTACCATTTAATCCCTTAATAGATTTAAATAGCGCGATTTTAACGGCGTTATTTTGAAATTAATTTTTTACAAAATGTTAACTGATTAATTATAAGTATTTAAATAACGTTTTGCCGGTTTTTATTAACGCGTTATTCGATTACTGTGTTTGGCTCAAAGTTGAAATTATTAAATAACGGAACGGATATTACCTAAACGATATACGGATAATATAAGGCATAAGGGAAAACATTATACTTTTTTACAAAACTTATAGAAAACGTATTAACGTAAAAAATATTTCCAAAAAATACAAAATATGATAATTTCGCTTATTAAAATCAACGGATGTTTATTATTATCATTCATAATTTTAAATGTATTAATTTAAAGTAATATGAATTTTCCGATTATAATAATAAAAATACGAAAAGTACATTTTCTTATTTTTAGAACGGTTAAACAAATAAAGATTTATTAGTGTAAACAGAACATTCCGTTATTAATTTCGCAAACGTTATTTCGAAAAAATTAAATATTTTGTACACCTAATGTAATTAAGAAGGTAAAAATAGAGCTTTTACAAAAAGATGTTGTGCCGTAATTCAGCAAAATTAATAATAAAACGAACCTGCCGAATACCAAAAAATACGAACTATGTTTTATTATTACATATATACGTAAATATAGGATTAATGATTTAAAGTTTTATGATAATCTTATTAATAAATGAAAAAGTACCTTTTTAAATTATTTTAATATAAAACCAAACCTAAAATAAAACATAATTTCAATAATATAAATTTCAAATTTTTACAAAAGTATAATACTTTATTTCTCACAAGATATTATTATATATATTACTGTTTTTATTGTACTAAAGATTAATGTAATTTTAGGTTATAAATCTTTATTTCAATTATATATTCATTTTATAATTAATATAAATATATTATAATAATTTAAAAATATAGGTTTATCGGTATTTATCTATTGGGTTGTAAATTGAGGTTTTAGGCTGTTAAAATATAATTTACCCTAACTGTAAAAACTAGGGATTAATTATTATAATCGAAAAAATAAGGTATAGTATTTATGATACACATTATATCGTTTAATAATTTTTTTTATATTTGGTTTATCTTGGAAAATATGTTTTAAACACAAATGTGGTTGATATTTTATATAATTTAAAAATCTTCAAAAATGATGCGGTTAATATGTTTCTTATATAATTTATAAATAAACAAAAAAACTTACAATACATTATTCTATTTAAAATATTAAAATAAATTAAGAAACTTCTTATATATATGTAGTAATATATTTAAATAATCCTATTATTAGGAACGCTATTATTTTTATTAATGAAAATGAAAATTCTGTAATTATATCTAGCAAAAAATCATAAAAGAAACCAAAAAGTATATAACGAAAGGCGCAGAAAATTTGTTGCTGTTTTTTAATATAAAAGTATTCTGTAAAGTAACTGGGTTTAATTTCGTCGTAAAATTAATTAATTGCAAAATACTATTTTTATAAGGAATTGAATATTCCAGTACGTAATATGCAATTACCCAACTAATTTTTTTTTCGATACGTACTGATAATATATTAATTAATTTAAATGTTTTGTTATTTAATACCATAATATTTTCAGGAATGATATTTATT
Organism: Monosporascus cannonballus; assembly: GCA_004154925.1. Taxonomy (NCBI): domain Eukaryota; kingdom Fungi; phylum Ascomycota; class Sordariomycetes; order Xylariales; genus Monosporascus; species Monosporascus cannonballus. Next base: position 118,022 of record QJNS01000111.1, read on the forward strand.
TCGTTAAATGAGAAGATAAAATTTTTAATTTGATTGTTTTTTATTAATCCTATTTTAAGTTAATTTTGTTCCGCAATAAAATCTTTTTGAGAAGTGTTTTTTATGCGGGTAAACTTGTTACCGATTTAAATAGGACTTCGGTTTTTTTTAGGGTTAATCGGGTCCTTCGGGGTATCGAAGTAAACCTAGGAAATAATACTGTTAATAGTATATCAGGTTTATTTGGGACACCTTGTTGCTTTTTAATTGTTCGTATGGTGTTTTTTAAATGTTTAAAAAATTTTAATACATGTTTTTAGATATTACCGATTTATCGAATAATATATTATCGGCAGCAAAAATTTGTCCATTCAAGTTTATACATAGTATTAATTTAGAACATTTTTTGTTTCTCTTAATATTATTACATATTTTTCTTATATAATTTCTTATTACGTATATATTAATTTTTTATTATTTAAAAATGTTATAATTTTATATTTAAGTTTTAATTATTTACAACTTCTTAATTAATTTATTGATTTTAATTAAAGGACGATTTTTAATCGAAAATGTATGAAGACCTATGAATAGTTTATTTGTTTTTCAGTTATTAAGCTTATTTGCGTCAGTAAAACGCTTTATTAATTTACTTGCTGCATCCTTTTAGTTTCTTTATTACCTTTAGAGTTATATTTAATATTATTTTCGAATTTGTCATCATATTAAATTCCAATATTAATAATTATATTACGTCGTTATTATTAATAATAAAAACGAGATAATAAGTAATGAGTTAATACATTAAATCGGATTTTTAATTATATTTTCGAATTTCATTCTTTGTGAAAAGCTAAATCTCCAAAAAATCTCGTATTTATCGTATTATTAGTTTTTATATCTTAACGTACGATAAGATTATCATATTTAATTTGGCTCTAGCATAGAAAATATTACTAATTGGGTTTTTTCCTAAAACAAATCATAGGAAGTTTAAATAACGGAATAATATATTTAATCTGACTATATTGTTATACGGATAAAATATATGCCTGTTTTTTTCCCGGTTTATATCCAATATTTATAATTAAGATTTTAAAAGTTTGTTACTGTTTAATAGGTATAAATTTACGGATTTCTTCTTCTGTTACCTTAATGATCTTTTTATTTTTGCAGTTTACTATTTTTACGATTTTTACGGCTATAAAAGTTTCAAAAACTTTATTAAAGTTTAGGTAAAGCTTAATTAATTTCGATTAAATGATTTCGGAATTTCGCTAAATATTTCGGTAAATTTTTAGTTTTTAATATCTTATTAATAATTTGTTAATTAATTCACCGTAGTTAAGGCTATCGTCCGTTTGTTTTTTTATTTTGGTATTTAGGAATAAAATTGGTTTTGTATAAGTTTATTACTATCGACTTTGTTTTTCTTTATAGCTTTGCCGGTAGTTACTTTTTATTAAGTTGCTTAATTAGGATAATATTGAGTGGTTAATTGTTTATATCGACCTTTAAAGGGAGGATTTCCTTAAAATACCGAGTATCTTTATTTTTAATACGGTCGTTCTAAAGTTACTTAACTAAACGTACTTTTGGGTAAAATGGTATGCTGTTTTTCGTAATAAAGCAGGATATGTTAATTTTAGTCATACGGGTTGAATTAATCGCAGGTTTTAGTTGATTCGACCCTAAAAATTTATCGGGTATAATGTATTTGGAGTATTAAGTCGAATAGAATCCGGGTCGGTATTAGGTTTAAATTTTCCTAAGCTCTTAAAAATCCTTTGTCGGTGATTATAATATATTTTTTGTTCTTTAAAATAGTTCGAAACCCGGGGCGAAGTATAGATCTATTCCGAGATTTTTAAAAATTGGATTCAGTTTATTAGTTATTAGATTTTGCAGTACTATTGGGCATCAAATTATACTCAAATTGGCTCGATCGTTTTTGCCCTTAAAATAAATTGTACATTGGTCGTCGTCGATTAAAATAATGCTGGTGTTTTCCATATTCGAAAACAATTTATACGCGTATATTATGTATCTATTTTGCTTATAGAACTAATGAAACCCTTTTTTAAAACTTAATTGTCTTTCACGACTTTAATAAATTATCTTAGTAGTTATTTCGGTAATTACCCCGCTTACGATAAGATCCCATTTTATTGAAATCTTCGGGCTGAAAGCTTACGGCATTAATCGATAAATTGGTAGTATTATAATGTATTCAAAGCGGTTTCTGGCATAGTAATAAGTAATATTGCGATAACCGGGTAACTTTTCGGAGTTTTATTTTTTTTTTCTTCAAACCGTTAAAATTATATATTTATCGTATTGAGGTAATTTTTAATTTTTGTATCGAATTTATAATTTCTAATACCTGATTACGTTTTGTCGATAAAATAAATTTAAGTTTAAAATTAGTTTGTCGAAGAGACTTAAATTCCTAGTATCGTATTTTATTTATCTGGTCAAAATCGATATAAACCGTATTTGATAATTATTTCACTTTTTTATATATAATGAATTTGGCCTTATTAAAACCCCAAATTTAAATTAACTATATAACAGTATTATGAAGTATTTAATATAAAATTTTATTTTTTTATAAATAAATGATTTAAAACGTTTTGTAAACAATTAATTGATTACATGTTCTTTTAGAAGATATTCGGCACATTTATTTTTATTTGTAAGTTTGCCTTTAAACTTAGCTTTTTGAACGATATGGTATATCCTAAGAACGTATTTTAAGTAATATTTATAAATTTAATTAAGTATGTTATATTAAATTTAGTCCGTTAATATTTTTGATCCGTTTTACATAATTTGTATTTATTTCAAATGTTATAATTTAAATGTTTTTACCTTATTTTCAACCATTTTATCCCAAATAAGAACAAATTTAATGATAATTTTGCCTTAATCCTCTATATTAGGGTTATTTATTTATGAAAATAATTTATTAATTAAATCCGCTTTTATAAGTTTATTTTCACGATCAAACCTACCAATTCTTTCGAATTAGTCGGTAGTCGTGATACCAAAAAATGGAAATCTAACAAAATAAAAGTATTTAATAAAACCGCAAAAAACCGAGTTTATTTTTTTTACTTCTCGGATATCCATACCTGAACTAATTGGGGAAGTTTAAAGGTATAACTTTAAGAATAAATAGTATCAGTTTAATAAAAATCTGCGAAAAGGCTTAAATAAGTTAAACTTGTTTCCCTTAGATATCTTAATAATAATCTTTGATTTTTTATATCCGTTCTTTAGTTATGTCCGTAACAAACTTTAAAGAATTAATTAAACTATTTAAAAATAGTTCGTTATTAACTTTGCTTTCGTATTGAAGTTCAAATAACTGATTGCGGCTAATAATATTCGATGTTAAATTCTGGTTCTTTTAAACAGCAATGAATTCCGAGAGAGGTTATAACCTTTATTATATAATAATTTTAACGAAATTTGTTAATAAACACATAACTCAAGCATATGAAAAATTTAATAATTCAACGTTATTATTCGAATACATGAGCACAATGGAATTCAAAGCGCCTAATATTTTCATTTATATTTTTAAAGTTTTTTATAATTCAAATAAAAATGCTGGCTTTTTTTTGTTTACTAAAGTAAACCCGTTTTATTTAATTGGCACATTACTGATTGTAAATGCCGGATTTAATTATCTTTAATTTCATAATTAATACCTTTATTATTAATTTTATTAGTAAAAGAAACTTGTTCTTTAATATTAGTAAATCTAAAAGTACATTTCTAAAAAGGTCTATACGAAATATTGGCTTATTAAGGGAAAAATGTTCTAAAATATATTATTTCATAAATGGGCTGTATCTTTTTAATTATATGAAGAAATATTAATTCTTTTCGAATTCTTTTCGTATACATAATCGCAAATTTTATAAACAGATTTCACTCTCTGCCTTGCGTTAATAATTTAATATATATTATTAATTATATTGACCTTATTTTAACTGTAATTAATTCGAAATTCATATAAATACGTTTCCAGTATCGTATTTTCGTCATTATAATCTTAATAAATATCATAGTCCCAAATGGCATCTAGTAGGTATATAAGACAGAACAAGGCGGTCAGTACTCGAGCTAACAACATTCCACTTTTAATGGTAAAATGGCTAAGCTCTTATTCTTCTGTGCCATAACAATAAATTCAATTTTACCAATTAATTCTAATTTATTCTAATTAGGTAACTTTTAATGATAATTTATTTATGTTTATCGTCCAATTTTTAAATATCGAAATTCTGTTTTATTAGCTAAATTCCTTTAAAAAAAGGTATATTCCAAATTATGCCGTCGCTTGAAAAGATAAGTATTTAAATTATATCATTACATTTATGTATTTTGAGGTATGTAATTTTCCGAAATCTGTTAATGATAAACTTTACGGAGGACGAATATTTGTAAAAATTTAATTCTTAAATATTTCCGTTAATTAATAATTACCCGTATTAATTAACATGTTAATTTTTTCCGAATATTAATTGGAAAGTTAAAAGTTGCTTCTGTAATTAACTAAAACTAGTTTCCTTTTCTTAGCACTCAAAAAAATTAGGATAAAGGAAATTTCGTCCTAATTGATGCGGATAAACAAACTATGATATAATACGAAACAGGATTGCCGAAATAAAGAACTTAATCCGATTATATTAATAATGTTAAACTTTAATAATTATAGTATTAGAAAACATGATAAATAGAGATAATCATGACATCGTTCGTAGGATTAAACCTAGAGCGAAAAGGAACTTTTTAATATATATATGAAATCCGGATTTTTTGATTAGCCGAAGCTGATTACAGGCGTAACACTCTGCTCACTTCAGTAATCACTTATTTTAGTTCAAAAGTTGAAAAAAGAAGAAAACGTGTAAGGCCAGATAAAAGGGCCAAAAATTATATTTAAGGAAAATTGTATATCTTGATAATAAAAATTCGAGCCCCAAAAAAAGAAAACGTTAAATTTGCTTCATAACGAATGGCTTCGACCTTAGCGTTATTCGATATAAATCAATTACGCGAAAATACCGTTTTAGTTTTTAATTTCTATGGAATGTTAAACATTAAGGGTTATAAAGTAATTTCTTTAAAACGTTATAACGGGTTTACGGATATAAAAGGATTTTTGGTTTAGGTTAGGTTTTACTTTAAGCTTTATAAAAATTCTTTAGCGGAAAATTATTAGAGAATGATAGTTATTTTGTAATTATTTACAAGAAAGGTTTTTTTTAATTTAAACTTATTATATAAGATTATTCATAAATTTATTTGAACGATTTTTCGGATAAAATTAATTATGTTTTTAGCAAATTGTGGCGTTTTAGATAAGAAAATACAAGTAGTATTTAGAAATCCATATAAGGAATAGTATATTATTAAATGGTTGTTTTCTTTTTACTGAATTAAGTTAATGTCAGAATATATGACAAACTTTAATAATTCGGCGGCAATTTACAAGCTTTTAGAATATATATTCGTTAATATTTATTATAAGGGTTTAACGTCCTAATTTAAAAATAAATTATATATAGAATATAAGATTAAATCTTTTACAATATATACCGATAAATGTATTAATGCTGATAAACATATTTTTATTTAGTTTTTCCAGAAAAACGGATTAAAAATAAAATACCGATAAAAACTTTTGTAACCGAATTAAAAAAAGATAAGGGCAATTTTTTTTTAAAAAAAAAGTAAATATTGTTTCGAAAAAACTTTTTAAAAATTTAGTATAAAATGTTTTAATTATAATAAAAAGGGGAATTTTAAAATGAATATCGTTTTCTTAATAAAAGGAACTTAATTTTTTTAAAATTTTAAAAAAGTTGAAACAGTTTAATACGAAATAGATAATAAAGCAAAAAAAAAATTAGATCGATTTTTTTCCTTATTAGAATTTATTATTATTATTACGATCATCCAGATTTAAAATATTATTTTACGATACGAAAAATGATTTATATGTTAAAATTTTAAAGTTAAACTTTATAAGTAATATATAGGATTAACGGCTTTTAAAATAGGTATAGATTTAAAATACCTTTATTATTTCAATATATAAAAATGCGGGATATACGATAAATACAGTTATTTGTGGCCAGATGCCAGTAATTACAGATAATGATCTTTAATATCCTGTAAGATTTTTAAATATATTATATATTTTAATAAGCCTTGAATGGAATTTTAAAATTTATTATTTTTTTTTAATTTATTACGGCAATAATTACTTTATTTGTATGTGCATTAAAGATAATTATGATTTTTGGCTGGCATAGGATATCGAAACGTTTCCGAAATTAAATAACGAATATAAATATGAAAATTTTTGATACGTAAAATGCCTTAAGTTTTATAATTTACATTCCGAATTAAAACAAAGATAAAAATTTATATTATAAGGGTAATTATGTTATTTAAGAATGTTTTATATTTAATACGAATGCTTAAATATATACGTAATTTTCGGGAAGTTTATATTTTTAATTGTATAACCTGGAAGATATGAGATTAAAGTATATATTAAACGAAAACCGGTATTTTTAAAAGTTAGTTGAATTAATATTGTAATATAAGTTTATAGATAATTATTGTATTAAATATATTATAAAAATTTTCGAAAATAGAAACTTGTTTTTGTAATTAAAATATGTCGATTAAAAAAATTAAAAGCTTTTTAAATTAAAATATAAAAAAATTACCGTTATAATACTTTACGTAAAGTAAGAAAAAAATACATAGTTAAATTAAGATTTTTATTAAATACAAAAATAAAACATTTCAGGCCATAATCGATTAAAAAATAATAAGTTATGTTATTTTTTTAATCAAAGCAGCCAAATATTAAAGAAAATTGAAAATATAAATTAAAATTTTATAAAATTATTTATAGTAATTAAAAGTTTATTTAAGTGCGAAAATAAATTAATATTCCGAAAAATGGAAAAGATTTTCGTTTAAATTTAAAGATATTAATAATAATTTTCGTTAGATATAACGGATATCTTAGGATATAATATTGTCCTGTAAATACTTTGGTTTTATTTTATTAATATATGAATTAACTGGAAAAATTACAGGTTTTTTTGAGATTATAAAAAAGTACTTAAAAATAATTATCGGGATATTTGTTACGTAATTAAACATGTTTAAGTTTGGGATTAAATTAATATAATATCTTTGGAATATTATAAGTTTAAAAAATTGGTTAAAAATAAAAGATATTATAAATTAATATTGTATAAATAAAATAATTATGGAAAATTTATTATAGAAATATATTATTTTAGATTTATAAAACTTAATATGTAAATTTTAAAAACTTTAATACGTTATAAAAACGCATATATCCAAATTTGAAAAAAGTTGTATTTAATTTTTTAAACCTTTAATGATTTACCAAATATTTATAGGACTTAAATTTAAAGTTGGCAAGTAAAATATTAATTAAAATACAAATCTTCGTTATTAAGGTATAGTTAATTATAAATGATAATAACGATATTATTATTAAAAAATGTATATTTTAAATTTTTGTAAATATTTTAAAACAATATTTTATTTTCGTAATAATTATTATTATATTCGAATAGTTAAAGGGAAAATTTTGGAAAATTATTTTTCGAATAATATACCGATATATTAATATATTTTGCGTTGCATATTTATAGTAATAAGCTTATTAACGGTTTTTATTGTTACTTTTACAGCCTTTTTTGGAACCCCCTTTTTATTTTTTATATGTTATTATTTTATAAATGACTTTTTTAAAATTCTTGTTCGAATTTATTAAAGCGTTTTTATATTTTTATATATGACGTATTAAGTTATTAGATTTATTTTTGTTGTCGGCGTACCTGTTAGTTTAATATACGTAGTTATTATTTATTCTGTTTTAGCTGTTTCTTTATTATATAACTTGTTTCCTTTTTTGTTGTAATTCGTTTTATTATGTTATAATGTTTTTTTACAGATTTTTATTAAAGTGGCGAATCTTGGCTTTAATACTTTTATTATTTTTTAGGTTTATAATAGATATTAATTAAAAATAAAGGTTAGTAATAATCTTTTAATAATTTATTTTTGTTATCGGGTAAATTAATTTTTGCACTAATTAATAATTGTGTTAGTTATAAAATATACAAAAATTTGTGAATATTATTTTCCTTTTACCTTACTTTAAAAAGTTATTCGTTTATCGATTTCATTTTATAAGGCTATGGTCCGAAAATATCTAAATTATTATTCGTTAGTTTTATTTTCTGCGATTGAATTAAGGAAATTAAAACCATTTTTTTTTGCATATACGTACTATACGTTAATAAATACACTTTTTCCAGTGGTTATATACTGGGCATTTCGGTTGGTTACAGTAAATAATATGCGTTTTGCTATATCGATTTTGGGTTCCAAAGCAAACGCTTTTTATTTATTTTTAATATTTCTTTAATTATTCTTTTATGGCGTTTTGTTACTTTCGAAAAGCCTTTTCAGCCAGTTTTTTTAGGCTTTTTACATCCTTTATCGGATCTTTTATCGCGATGGCCCATACTTATATTAGACCTTCATTATATTAATAGTCCTATTATGGTTTTTTTAATTATCCCTAGATTATATTTGCGATATTGGAATCTAATTGTTTTATCGTGATTTTTGGAATATTCGGTATTTAAAACCCTTATATCTTATTTTGTTATAATTAAAGCATTTAATTTAGTTTCAATTTTTGCAGATAACTTTAAGTTCTATAAATCCAGATATAATACTATAAAAAAAAATAAAAAGACATATTTCGCTTACTTCTTTAATTTGACTTAAAATGTTTTGTTATACTAATTCGTTAAAACATCTTTTTTTTTTTGCTTAGTGTTTTTCGAATTATCGATTATTAATTTTTAAATCCTGCGCAATATACTAATTTAAGATAATAAATCTTCCAATCCTTATAATTTCGTCATTTACGTCGCTTTTCGACCACTTATAAAATATATTAAACAAGATATCGCCTTTAATATCATCGCTTTATCCGGCCTGAATCGCTAAATTTTTTAACAACAAGGGGTACTTAAAGGCTGTTTTTTTTCTGTCGTAATTAGAAAATCTGTTATTCTGACTTTTTTTGGCTTAGGTTGTCGTTATTATTTTTAAATTTATCTTTGAAATTAAAATATGTAAAGAAAAATTCTTTAATAAGTTCCTTTTTATTTAACTCCTTATTTCTCGGAAACTTTTTATAATACGATCGAACGAACTTTTTATAACGCCTATAAAATATTATTATAAGCATTTAATTCGTGAGTTTAATAAGGTCCAAATATAACGGCTAACAAGTTTAACCAATTATTAAACCTAAATTGTACGGGTTTACATTAATAGATATATTATAAGGTTTTAAAAAATAAATATAATAATTAATTACGTTTCATAATATTAAAAATATTGTTAAAAGCGAAATTTTATTATTAATTGTTATTATTTAATTATAGACATAACGAACGTATATCTTTTAATCTAGGTTACTGGCTTATTACTAGTAAGTTAGTAATTCGATTTATTGGCTTACCACCAGTAAGTTGGTAATTCGTTACGTAATTTAACTTTTTTTAAATTTTTTTTTAGCTATTTTTATTACGACCGTTTTTGAAAGCCGTAATTTGTCAAAACGTAGTACGATTTCCCCTTTTCAAAAAATCCTAGTTTTAAAATTTATTTCTGAGTAAATCCTTGGTTTTTTTTAATTATATTTAATCATATTTCCAAACTTCGTTTTCTTAAAACTAAACAATGTTGCTCTTTAATTAACTTAATTAAAGTAGAAAGTTTTAAACTATAACATATTCCTTTTAAAGAAAATTATTTGGTAAATAATAAAAAGGGTTTTTCGTTATAAACAATATGTACGTTACAGCCGGTTATAGGATCAAATAAGTATTTCTATTTTTATAATTACCTCTTAAATTACGGAAATTTATCATTTAAAAAAAATAATTAGCTAAAAAGCGTTATCCGATTTTCTTATCCGGTTATCGTATATTTGTCTTTAACTGTAACAATATTAAATATAAGGTATTAAATTTATTAATCACGTTTCTTAATCCTAAAATAAATGTAACGACAATAAATACTGCAAAAAGGAAATAACAATAAAAATTCGGACTTTTAAGGATATAAACATTATTAATTAGAATTCTATTAAATCCGTAACTGTTATTATTATAGAACGTTAATTAAAATGCGATTTTAAATTCCGTCTTTATTAATAAAAGTTCCTTAATAGGTGTTAAGCATTTATAAGATTTTTCGCGAGTTTCTAGGTGTTTTCGGAATCCGGATAATTTTTCTATTTAATTAAATATTAAGTAAATTCAATTTTTTTATATAGAAAAATTTTTTCTATTTTATATATGGTTTCGTTTTCCGCTTTTATATCGTTTAGTTTGGTATAAATTTTGATAATATTTACTATTAACTTAAACAAAGAATTATATGAAGTTTAACTTCTAATAAATGTTTTAATAATCTTTTTCTGAAAATTTCTTAATAATTTTATATTGATCGATATACTTAAAATCCATTTTTCTATTAGGTCTGTTTATTTTAATATTTTTATAACGAAATAATTTCCATGAAAAATTAATTTGTTAAAACGTTTTTAATTATAATACTTATTTAATTACGTATAAATTCTAAGTTTAATTGTTATTATAATCATTTACAGTATTTTATCGTAAATATTATTTAACCTTACCAAGTTTATTGTATGTATTTTTATAAATATTAGGTATAAAATCAAAATTTATATTTATTAAAATGATTTTAAAATTTTCATAATAATTTATATTATATACTAATTAATTAAGAAATACTTATACCGTAGTTATTTTATTTCTATTTAATATAATATTTTAAATACATTTTTAAGAATTTCCAATATAAATGCATATATATTGTAAAACTTTATTAAAATTTTAAAATAAGCGTAATTCCTTTATCTGAAATATTTTCCTATAATAACCCATATATGTTAAAATATTTTTTTAAAAAATATATGCCATTTATTATGAATATGTTTTTAATAAAATAAAAAATAAAAACGATTTGTAAACATGTTACATATTACGAAAATACTATTATAATATATTTTTATCGATAAAGTTTCGAATAAAATAGATTAATAATAAAATATAAAATAACCGAATTTGATAATAATATTAAAATTAATAATAATCATAATTTTTCGAATGATGTGTATTATTACGTTTTAGATTTATTACAGCTGTTACATTATTATACTTTTTAAATTATTCTTTTTATATTTTAAAAAATAATATATATATTAAAATGGGTTTCAAGTGTTGTAAATTTCAAAATATGTATATTAGCGATATTTACACATGCGATATATTAAATATATTTCCTATTTTTAAAAACTTATAACGTATTAAATTTTTAAATATCTTAATATATGTTATATAATATAACCCGTATTATTATATTTTAATATGAGCGTAAATATTTTTATTTCATAATATTAAATATAATATAACTAATTTTAATTAGTTGTTTCCGAGATTTAATCGTTTACTAAGAATATCCGCTTGAATATCCGCTTGATTGTTTTTAAGCCATTTTTCTAAATAATAACAAAATCCACATTGGTTATTTCTTTTACGTATCGTAATTATTATTCCATAAATATATTGATCGTAATAAAACGCATAAAACTTTAATAATTCGTATAATCTTTAATGTAACAAATATTTTTAAGGAAAAATCTACATTTTCGAAAAATTATAAAAATAGCCATAAATCCAGTATTTCAAATAACGGAAATAATTTAGTTCCTTTTAATTTATATAACAAATACGATGAAATATAATTTAGCGTATTTCTTTCATTATCGGATTATTACGTTTAACGCGCAATCTGAAATATCGGTCTTTAATTCGAGATAATGTATAAAAGCATGTATAATTAATTAAATGTATAATAATTTTCTTAAATTTCCGGATAAATATCTTATAATAATTACCAAGCGTAAAAAACTTTTTCTTAATTAAAATTAACGTTTGTTATTTTGTAATTTTATCTCTTTTCCAAAGATTTATTTTAATATATTTTAACACAATAACATATTTTAAATCTTTTATCTTTTATTTATAAATATATTTATATATAGTTTTTCCTTTTCCAAATAAATAAGACTATCGTCGAAATAATACAAATTAAAAATATCGCAATATTTGTATAATATATAATTTACTATCACGTAAATATTATTAATATAGTCGTAAATCTTAATAACGTAATTCGATGTTTAAATAATCCGTGTTTCGTTTTAAATAATAGTTTTTAGTGATCTTCTTCTTTAATTCCAATAAAATTATATTTATTTTTAATATTAAATATTAAAAATGAAATAATTCAGTAATATCGATTTTTATATCAATAATAAAATATAACAATTCTTAATATTTAATAAGTATATCGTATAATTATTATGAATTAATTATAAATCGTAATTTATCATTTTCTAAATACGAAAAATATAAGATAGTTTACGGATAATTTGGAAAATCGCATTTATGTTTGGCAACTTATTTTCTAATTTTTTTTAAAAAATACTTAATTTAATTGCATTAAAATTATAAATACAGTAAATCTTATAAATAATTTTATTCGTTATATTTTAATACTTTCATATTTATTTCCGTTTAAAAAGGTTACTTATATTTATATAATTACAATAATGTGTTAAATAAAATTTTTTCATTTTTAATACTATTATCTTTAATGGTTATTTAACTGCTTAAATTTTGTTTTAATACTAATAACGATACCCTATATTTTTTAAAAAATATTTACTTTTTTATATTTTATTTTGCAATTAATAAAATATTTATCGTATCTTTAGATTTATATTTATTATTACTTTCGATTAAACTTTAGAATTTTAATTTTCCTTTTTAATTTATTAATACATTAAAATGTCGTATTAATACATTTATAACATTTCTAAAATTATATCATTATTTTTAAATACAATAATATCGATATTAACCGCTTAATATCGTTCTTAAATAGAAATTTCGAAATAATTAAATGCGCATTAAATTTGGTCCGTCTTATAAACAAAATCTTAGGTTTCGCTATTCGCAATTATATAAAGTTTTAATTTATATTATTATAGTAATCTAAATTTAATAATAACGTTTAAAATAATATAATTTACGCCGAAAAATGAGTCATGTACTATTATAATATATTTATAAATTTCGGTACATATTTTCAAAATATTAAAATTATTAACGCGTTTCATTAATACGTTTAAAATCTTTTATAAAAAACGTTTTAAATTTTTTAAATTATATTATTTTACCACATTTGTAAATTTACGTTTTTTCTTTGATTGCTTTTCAAAAAAATGTTGAGATAGGAAATTTATCCTTTTTTCCGCATATTTATTACTTAGATGGGGTAAAAAAGTTCATTTAAAAAGATTTCTTCATTAACTAAATTATTATGCTATACAATATTCAATATTTTATTACGGGTTTTATAATTTATTATCTTTTTATTAAAGTCCCGAAGTAAACTAGTAACTTGTTTAATATATTTAATTTTTAAATTTTATATTAAATGCCAATTAAACATAAAATTTTTTACAAACTTTTAGTGCATTTATTACTATATTCTAGAATAATCTTTTTACAGTTTAATAAATTTATTAAATATAAAGCACCAATTTTAAAGTAAATGTTTTTAAAATAAGGTTATAAAACTAGTCGTTTATTAATATCGTTTTAAACGCTATAATTCGAAAATATCAATATTCTTATTTATTCATTTTATTATTTTTAATATATTCCTATAAAAGTAACTCTTTTTATATATATCTATAATAGGTTAATAAATAGATTTTTTCCATTTATTATATAGTAAGTTTTTTCGTCGTCTATACTATAGGGGGTGCATTTTGCTATATTAATTGAGGATTCCGGAATAAATAGCTTGTTTATTTTTATAACGGTTTTAATATTTTTCTATTATTTTTAAATTTAATTTCCAAGCTTTGCGTATTTTGCGTTAAATCTTTTATCGTTATAGCTTTTATTAGTATTAGGCTCGAATTATATTAATAGTTTTAAACTTTGTAAATATCTTTAAATTATTTTTCCTACATAAATATATAATTATTTTATCGTAATTTCATTAATTTTAAGTTTTTATAAGCTTTATATTTTGTTTTACCTTAATTGAAATATTTAATTTAACGTTAGCTTCGTTTATTACTAATATTATATTTTGTAAATCTTTATAAAATAATATAAAAAATATTATTATATCGGAAAACATTAATATTACTTATATATCAAATTTTATTATTACATTTATTTCTAATATTATTTATACGTTAAATAGATTATTCATTATTGATTTTATTTTAAAATATATTTCTTGTATTTTTGAAGCTGTCAAAAAACGCAACTGTTAATTTTTTTAAAAAAAAACTTAACTTAATTTGAAAATTAGTAAAATAAACGTATATAATAACTAAAAGTTTTTTCTTTTTATCGTAATTATTAAATTTATATTTCGGGATTTATTTCTTACGCTCGACATTTCAAATATTTTCGTTGTTATTTATTCAAATTATTTGTAATTAGTATATATTCTTATTCCTTTCAAGTTTTATTTTTGTATTTATAAAATAATATATTCCCTTATTATAAATTCCATATAAATAGCAGTATTTTCAATAAGTTGTTTTGTTTTAAATATTATTCGTAAAATTAATACAATAAATCGAATAAAAAATACCTAAAATACATTCGATATTATATTAAAAATATTTATAAATTTGTAAAATCTAGTCGAGGATTTTAAATTCAAATATTTTTAATTTTCTTTTTAAAAGTTTTGTAAAATGTAATTAAATAACTTAAGTTGCTTTAAGAAATTTATTAATATTAAAAGTTTTATTTTGATTTTTAAGTTTTTCGTATATTATTCAGAACAATTTTTAAATTAATTAATATTACTATTATCTAAAATTTACGAATATTTTAAAATAAATATATATAATATAGAATGTTTAATAAATTTATATTAATAAAATATTATAAAGTGTTAAATAATAAATATAATAACCAACTACGTTTCGTAATGCTAAAAAGATTATAAATAACGACATTTTATTAAAAGTTATTATTAATTAATTATAAATATTACGAACGTATATATCTTGATCTAACTTATTAGCTTACAACTAATAAATTGGTAATCCGGCTTACTGGCTTACCGCTAGTAAGTTAGTAATCCGACTCACTGGCTCTCCACCAGTGAGTTGGTGATCCGTTACGTGATCTGACCCACTTAGTCTTCTTAGCTGTTCCTGTTGCGACCGTTTCTATTACCTCAGCTAGCTCAGGCCTCCCTGGCTCGTTTTCCCAATTTCTTCAAAGTCACTCAAATACCGCTCTATAACGCTAAATATTAACTAATTAAATCTTAAATCCCCATAACGAGCCAGGAAGGCCTGAGTTATAATTACGTAAAAACGGTTTCGTTTGATGCATTTATTTTTTTTAAAAAAAACATAAATCTGTAATATTTTAATAATAAAACGTTTTCCTATAAATATATATATATATATTTGTTATAGCTTATTATTAATATTATTTTGGTCCTGATTAGGATTTATTTGCTATTCCTAAACCTTAATACGTGTAATAATTGTAGCCCGAGCCCGTTATATTATTATTCCCTTTTATAAATTATAATAAATCCGAATTTTCTTAGTTTTACCGAACTACGCCCTTAAAACAGAATATATGTACGCGTATCTTAAATTTCCGGTATTAATATAAAAAAACTAATATAATATTTGAAAATTTTATTCGTAATTAGGTTTGTTCTAATAATTTAGGCCGAATTATTAGTTCGACCGTTCGGATTAATCGATTAATTATTGTATTAAAAAATAAATATACGAACCCATATTAATATGCGAAAATTAATGAGAATTTTTAATTTTTAAAAATTATAACCTTATTATATACAAATATTATAATATATTATATAAGGCGCTTATAGTTTTTGTAAAAAAACGTGAATTTTGCCGTTTTTTGAAAAAATTATCATTGAAAATTAATATAATTTATATTATTTTGTATGAAAATTAACATTTTATAAAAATGTTTTCCCTTAATTACTTTAAGGTTTTAAAGTAAGTAATTATATATTTAAGAAAAAAATAGCAGTCGTATAACATAAAGCGATAAACGAAATAGTTTCGTCATAACGATCCGGACATTTATATATATATTTTTTAGTATTTTTAATTATTATGATTAAAATAATTTTCAAAATTAACGGCAATTATTTACTTTATTTCTTAAGAAGGTTTTTATTATGTTTAGCTTTATTACGGAATAGTATTAATAATATTAAAAAAGCTGGATATTTACGAAAGTTACTATATGTTAAATAAAGATATAACTTAGTTAATAAAGGAAATTAAGGTAACCGTATTAATTCCTTTATAATAATATAATTTTAATTAAAATATATTATGCTTTATAATTAGGTAAAATAAAATAAAATTATATTCTGGTACGATAACTTTAATATTTAAAATTATGTTCGTAATATAACGTTTCGATATAATACTGTTATACGAAATATTATTACGGCCTTTACTCGTTATTATAGTCATATTTCTTAAAAAAATTAAAGTCATTTATATTCCGGCCTAATTAATATAATAAAACAAAATAATTTTATAAAACGTTATAATAATATCTGGTACCGTTTAATATTTTTTATTAATACATTTTATAAACGTAATAAATTAAAATGCCCCGTTTTTCTCAAATTAAAACATATACCGTATAATAAATGCCGTTCGATTTCGTTAAATATAATTAACAAAAACAAAAATATTATTAACGGTATTTATATTATTTATCGAAAATGTTTTTTTAAAAATATATGGATTTAAAACAAACAAATTTATCGGTTTTCGGAACGTGTTAATTTTACTCACGGAAATTTAAAAAGATTATTTATGTTCGGAAAATATAGGTTATTTAAGCCAAAATAATTCATCTATGTAATAAAAAAACGGTAATTTATTTTTATTTTTATTTTATTTTATACAAAAACATCTTTTTTTATTTACGGTTATACGTATTTATTAGCTCGATATTATAGTCGGGACGTATAAAATATAAGCGATTTTGGCAACGGATCGTTAATTCTTTAATAAAATAACGTAAGTATATTAAAAATCGCCGGAATTCTACCCTTTTAAATTTTTTATCCTTTATGTATATAATGCTTGCATATTTACGTTATTTTTGCAGGAATTACATACCTGACATAAACCATTTATAACAAAAACGTTTAATATATATAAAGTTTTCCGGAATATCTCGATCGAAAATTTTTTTTCGAAAGTCAAACTTATTAAGTTTATAGAATATATATGCTCTCGGTTAACGGTCGCCGAATTTAAATTTATCGCGCGTAACATCGTTTTTAAATATTTTACTTATGTCGGATAAATAAAGAAAATATCGTAAAATCTTAAGTAAAATACATTAATAAATAAGGATTTTTAACGAAAAATCCCTATTATTATTAATTAATAATATATTCTTTAGCAATATAAATAAGTTAAAAAATAATTCGTAAATATTTTAAATTTTTTATTTTCGGAAATATAATTTATATATGTTATTCATAAAACGGCATAATTTTGAATAAAAGGTATTAAATAAAACCCTTTTATCGGATAATTATAAGGCTGGAAATATTTTTAATACGGCCGATATTTTATGGGGTAATAACTTTTTTAACCTTATTGAAAATAATAACTAATTATCGATTAATACCGTTTTTATCGATAAAAAGTTACGAAATTATTACCGTTTTTTTTAAAAAAAAACCAGGTTTATTTATGCCTTTCGTATATTATACGATATGGCGACGTTAAATATATTAAGCGATTAATACCGATATTAGTATTTCTTTTTTATAAGGCCGGATAATTTAATTATAGCAAAAATGTTTTATTTCGATTAAATATTACGTTTTATAATATTATATTAAGTTTTTATTGATTTACTTTTAATATTAACTTTAGTTCCGACAAAATCCAGGAAAAAATATATAAAATATTTGATCGAAGAGGCAAATATTATAATCTATAATTTGCTAGCGAATTCCGCTAGTGGAAAAATAAAATATATAATGTTAATATTATTATTTTTTTCGAAATTTGTTTTTAATTAAATATCGTATGCTTTTATAATGCAAATTTTATACCGGTTATGCTTTTTCGCAAAATAAACGTTACGTTATTCGGGATTTTTATAACGAAATTCTTAAATACGTTTATTTTTTATTTTGGAATTTCTAGTTTGTTAAAGGATATTTATGTTAGATTAAAAGAGATAATTAAAATTTTTAAAATATTTCAGCTACGAGCCGTAAAATTATAAAAAATTAAATTTATAAATTTTAATAATACTGTACTTATTATTAACGACGCAAATAGGTTTATTTAGTTAAATAGGGCAAAAAATAAAAATTAACTGATAAATAATTTGAATATAATTATCCGAAAAGTTTTTAATACTGAATTCGGTAAAGATAATTTGGCTTAAGATAATTATAATATTTTATATACGGCAAAAGATTATAATCTGATAATGCAAATTGTTAATAACTTAATTAATAATTTTAATTAAGGTAATTTAATATTGTTATCATTTTTGTCATATAAATAAAATAAGGATTTATTAGACGAAAATAAATCGTTACTATAGTTTTTATTATTTTATAATATATTTTTATATGCGTAATATAATACTTATATTATATTTTAATATTAATATAATTTTATTATTTACATAATTTTAATTAATTAAGTTCGGGATGGTTTTATATATTATTATAGTTATTTAATTGTTATATTAATACAATTTATTTATTTTCGATAATAAAACTATAAATAAAAATATTACATTTTACGATATAATACGTAATATAATTATTACCGAAATTAATATAAATAATTAAGTTTTTAATTTATATAATCTTAATTATTTATATTCCGTTAAAATATTTGATTTTTTGTAAAATCATATAAAAATATCATATTATTTATAGCTAAATATAACATATAATTTCGGGTTAATCGGTAAACCTTATTTATAATTTATTTATCAATTAATGCTTTTAAATATTTTTTAAAAAAATTTCTTTTTATTTTGCCTTTTTTCGTACGTTATTATAACTTATGTATTAATGATTTTTTTTCGTTTTCGAATTTTAACATCTTATTCGTTTTAAGCGTAATATTTTCCTTTAAAAATTTTTAAAATTTTTTAATTAAATTACATAATAATATTAAATATTTGGGAATTATTTATAAATATTTTTTGCCGTATTCCTATACGTACTTTATATATTTATTGCCCGTATAATTCCGTAAATTGTAATATTTATAAAGTAATTATATAATATATATGTTTTGGTTAAACGGCCCGGTTTATAAATTTATAAACCTTTTTTCGTATCGTTTATATAATATCCGGTTTATATAATTCTTTCGTTAAATTACGAAAACAATAATTAATCGAAAGTTCATAAATAATTTAATAATTTCATAATTTATGAAGCCGGCATAATCCGCTATAACGTAAATTTTATTTTGCCAGTTATTATTATAAAAACATCCTAAATTATATTAATAATATTTAATACTTATATAAATACTGTATTTTTCCGTAATAAAAAGTTTGATTCGTAATATAAACCTTTCGTAATATTACCGAATTTATAAAATTTTAATAATGGTAAAATTTTTGGATTAATATATATTCGTATTAATATTAAAATGTAAAATACTTTTTTTTTTAATTTTCCGCTATATTAATATAGCTTTATAACATATATTTAATATTTGAAATCGGTTACGTATAATATGTGTTTTTCGTAAGGAATATCTTATATTTTAAAATAATTAAATATTATTTGATTAATACGAAAATTTTTTAATTGGGATTACGCCGTTAGTTTCGCTTTATTGCAGGTTGTTTTAATACCAGTTCCCGCTATTTTTTTGGTTAAAGATTTTGTTACCCGTTTTTAAGGTTATTTCTCGGGGACAAATTATTTTTATTTTGGTATTTATTTCGGCTTTTTTTGGTCCGAGATCTTATTACCGGTCCTTAAAGTTATTTCTTAAAAGCAGGTTATTTTTCGGAAATAAGTCATTTTTTAGAAATAAATTGTTTTTTTAAAAAGATTAATAACAAATTTAATTTCTTTAATTAAGCGAACAAGGTTTTTTAAGTTTATTCGAGATATATTATGGGGAGTTATAACGGAAATTATCTTTATTATATCGGCAAAAAATTTATTTACCTTTTGTAATATCGTAAAATATATAAAGGTATATATTATAATGTAAATTTCGGAGATTACAAACACAACAATAATTAATAATTATTATATTATGAATAATATATTTTTATAGATTAAATTAAAATAAATACTTGGACTTAAAAGAAATTATAATTAAATAAATATAATTAATTATATATCAAATAATTATAATAATTACATTTGATATATATTTTATCAAGATAAATTTATATTTTATATGAAGAAATTTATTAAAAAACGTAAATGTTATATATTTATATATTTATAATTATATAATTTTTAAATTTTATATATATTTTAATTTTAATTATGTGTATTAACTTAAAATATTTTTATAATTTATTAATTATCCGTAAAATTTATTTGTATATCATAAATCCGTATATATATCTTATTAATACTAATAATATATTTAGTAATTATTTACTATACGAAGTTTATTTTATTTATTATATATTACATTTTTTACTTATATTTTTAGTCCTAATTAAGCCGAATTTATATTAATAAGTTTATAATATTATTAAATCTTATAATTATAATTACTTATTTATTTATACTTAATATTATATAATTATTATAATAATACTACCGTCGTTTAATGAAGCAAAATACGGTAATCGTATTCGGAAAATATATGGCGATTTAGCAAAAGATTAAAACGTATATAAAGATTATAACGGCATTAAATTAATTTTCGATATAAATTATATTAATTATAAGGCCATTTTCCGTATCTTAGTTTTTGCTATATATATTATCCTTTAAAACTTTGCTTTAACATATAAAATAAACCTGTTTTAAATTAAACGATTATTCGACAAAAGTTTAATATTATAAAGTTTTTATAAAGTGAATTTTATTATTATATATCAAAAAACGTAAGTTACTTATCGTTATATATATATTAACGTATATCTTATTTACGATAATTTTAACATAATACTTAAATATTCCAAAACCCTAATTATATATATATGTATAATTTATAAAAAAATTAATAAAAAATGCATTTATATACTTTAACGATTTTTAAATTTCGTTATTACCAAATCCTGAAAAAACTATTAAATAATATACAATATTATTTATTTTTTTCTTATACTAAAATATAATAATAAAATTATTGATACGGATAATACGGATTGTTGGATAATAAATTCTTGAAACCGTAAAATAATCGTTTTCTATATTACAGATTTAACCGGCGTATATTTTTTAAAAAATTATATGATTTGGGTCGTTAATTATGTTTGGGAATTTATGATTTATAACGATTTACATAATATAAAAAATATTAGAAATATGATAATCTTACAGTTCCTATTAGAAAAAACATAAAACCGCAATATATCTTATAATATATATTATATAAATATTTTTTTATAATATTGAACAAAAAAAAGTCCGTAATTATATGTAATTAATTGCCGAAAAAACAACTTTATATAAAAGTTAGATTTTTAAATACCACGGCATATTCAGTATTAATATTAAGGATTTTGGCGGCTATCCAGAATATCCGATTATTATTATATTTGCATAAAATTTTAATATAAAGGAATTCTTAAAACCAACTAGGAAAAAAACAAAAAAATCCCTAAAATAAGCCGGGGACCCAGTTACGCCGATAAAAGAAAAACGTAATAAGGGAAAAAAAAAATTAGATCCGGCCGTCGACCTTTATTAAGGGAACTAAAAAACCTTAGCTCGAAAAAAAAACTACTTAAATTTTTAACAAAATAATAATAAAATATACGAGCGGTTTCCAAAAATATTAATCAGAATTATACGCCGACAGATATTAATTTTAATTACAAAAACACAAAATTATATAACGTAATTAATAAGGATTTATTATAAATCCGGGTTTTTAATGTTTCGAATTAATATTTAGAAAAAAACGGACGCCGGAATAATTATATTAATAACGAAAAAATAATTTTCTTAATATTGACGAAAAATTAGCCACATTATTTATTTATTAGCATAATTAATCCTTTACCTTAATTACTTAATCCGAACTAAGGTTTTTAAAGGTTAAAAAAATAAGAATGTTTTAAAAACTAATATAACGAATTCGAAAAAAAACTGGAAAATAAAATTTAAAAAGTTTTAATTCGGTATCGTAAATTAAAGGCTATAAATTAGAAAGATAATTTGCTAATAACCATACTAAATTATAATTTAAATTATGTAAATTAAAATTTCGTAAATTTGTTTAATTAAAAAAATACATTATATATTTATTACGGCATATAATTAGGCCGAATTAAAACGAATTAATATCTTGTATAAAACTTAATGAATTAAAATTTATTAAAAATAATAAATTAATAACTTTAAATAATATTATATAAATATTTATAATTATTGCATTTTATAATTATAACGCGGCGTTAAAATTAAACGCGTTTTTTGTTATCGGTTTTAATTAAAATTAACAAAATTTCGTTTTTTATTTTTTATTTTAATATTATATTTAATTTTTAATTTATTATTAATATTAATATTTAATAAATATTGTTTATTTTTAATACGTAATTTCTTAATTTCGATAAGTATTATTAATACGACTTTTTTAAATATATTATTTATACCGTTAAATTGCGGGTTATTATGTTTTGGCGACACCGATAATTCCCATAATAATATAAAAACAAATAAATTATGCAAATATAAATACGGAAACGAAAACGGGGTTAAAAAATTAAAAATATTTAGGAATAATAAGTTTTGCGTCGATATTATAAATAAAGGGGACGAAATAAAATTTTAATTAAGATTACTTAATATGTTATATATTACGCGTATAAATATAAATATCGTTATAACCAAATTTATAATTTCAAATTGCGAAAACATATATATTATATATCAATTTCGTATTTAAATTAATAGGATTATTATTAAACTATTAATTGTTAATTTAAATCAAATAACTGTATACGATATGTTTTAATTAAGATAAAGCTTATAATAAAACCGTTTTATAATTTTTTTCGATATTTATTAAATTTATAATATAGTAATAACATGTAACCTATATGGTTTAATTTACGATATAAAGATATAATGCCGTTATTTCAAATTAAACGAATTTCGCCGTTTATAAAAAATTACTTATATTTTTAGTAAAATCGAAAATATAATTTTTTCGGATATTATATGTAACCCAAAAAATAAGCGGTTTTTCAAAATGTCCTAATATTGCTATTTATTAAAACCGAGAACCGCCTTAATTAATTCGATTATATTTTCAATTAAATATAGGACTTTAATTAATTTAATTCATGCGGAAATTTATTAAATAGAAACTGTTTAAATTTAATAAAAAATAAATATTTATTTTGGGTTTTTACCGTTAAATAAAAATATTTGCATAAAAAATAACTTATTTTCCCGTCGTTTATATTAGAATTTTATTATTTTCTAAATAACCGCTTTTATCGAATTAATTTTTAAGTATTTTTATGCAAATATTTTCGCATTTTAAAATTCCAATATATAAAAAGAATTAAACGTATATATACGTTATAATAAAGTCTAGCCGCAATTAAATTATTACGGTTTTTTAAATATAATAATTTCGTTTTTTTAAATATATTAAAATCGTTTTACGTACATATTTGCTCTTAAATAACGTATATTATTAAGACTTTATTTTTATTTAATACCGTAACTTAAAATTATTTTATTTCGAAACTTTAAATATAATATTTTAATTGGCGAAAAATTAAAATTAAAATTCGATAATTATTTTGTTTTAATCAGGATTATTTGCGATAAATTATATATTGTTTTGTTATTATTTAAATCCGTTATATTGTTTTTTATTATAATTTTTATATTTTTACAAATAATCGATTTTTAACCTGTTAAACCTAAATCTTTTTCGTTATTTTATTTTTAAAAAAAATAAACAGTTCGGTTTTATACTTATAAAACTTTTAATAAAATATAAATAATATAACTTATTTATAATTAATTATATTTAATTTTTTATAATTATAAATTATTTAATTGAATTGTTTTTATAAATTTTAATCGAAAAATATTATAATATATTTTATTATTTTATTTAATTAATATCCGTAATATTTTTATTTAATTTAAAGTAATAATAAGTACGTCGATACAAATAAAATTATTCGATTATTTTAAATTATTATATATACGAATTTGGTTTCTGTAAAATATTTCGGAATTATAAAATTTAATTTTTTTTATAATTTTCGATAAATACCCCTAATTTATTATAATTCTAATTAGGCGGTTACGGATATCTATAATTTTCGCCTTATTATTAACAAAAATACTAATTTTTATAATAAAATACAAATTATTAAGTAAAATTAAAAAATATTATTTAATAACCCGAATATATTAATTATTAGAAAATTTAAATACGTTTAATTCGAACGTTAATCTTTATATATAAAGAATATAATAATATCGATTTTGGAACGATTAATATTAAAATGTCGAATTTCCGTTTTATAATTATATTTAATTAGGCCGTTAATTTAACGAAAGCTATTATATTTCGCAATTTTATTTTTTAAAGTATTATTAATAATTAATATATATTTAAATTAATATATATAAATTAAAAAAGTAAAACGCAAATTATAGATATTAATATATTTAAGCCGGAAAATATTTTTTCCCATAATAAATATATTTCGTCCATAAGAATTAAATTATATTATTATTTAAAAATAAAATATAATATAATAATTTCGAATTAATTTTTCGATATTTATATAAAATTAAAACTAATATAGTTATGCCGTCCGGTAATTATACGGTTAAATATTTTAAGTTAAATTTTTTCGTATTTACGGATATTAAAGTAAAAATAAAATATAAAATTATTAACATAAAAATTTATTGTTTTTTTGCTAGCTTAATTAATAATATAATTTGGATAATAATTAAGTAAATAATTAAAACCCCGTTTACATAATTAGGAATTTTTTAAAACGTATTTTAATAATAAAAGAAATATTAAATTTTTCGAAAACTATATTATATATCGTATTAATTTGTTTTTTCCGTAAAATACGGCCGTATGCGTTAAATATAATATTTAATATAAAGCGAATAAATTAACAACATAAAGCTTTTAAAAGGTTATGGGCCGTATATATAATATTAATATATAGGTTAATTATATTTATATTAATAAGAAATCCCAAACAATATCGGATAAAAATAAACGTTTTGTTTTAAAAAATTAAATGCTTAAAAGTTTAACATATTTACCTTAAAAATTTAAATATATTACCTACATTTAATTAATTTACAAAATATTTTAAGGTTTATTATAAGTTATTTAAATATTATAAATTATTATTTTCGCTTATAATAATAATATATTATTATATTAAATTAAAAAAATAAACAATTATAATACGTATTAATTAGGATTTTAAGTTATTTTTTATTAATAATTTTTAATTCGTATTAATTAAAATTATTATTATATCAAAAAATAAAGATTTTAATTTTACGTTAAATTATATAACTTAAAATATTAAAAGTTAAATAATTAATATATATTAATAAAGTTAATAATAATAATTTTTACAAATTTATATAAGAACGTATTAAACGGAACGAAAAAATCACAATTTGTTATTAAACGTTATTTTGGAGGTTTTGTTATTTTTGTGGGTATTATTCTTAAAGGAGTTTAGCTGATATATTGGACCCCTGACAGATACTTTTTGATTAAAAGCTATAGCTGTGGCTACGACTGCTGCGCCGCAGGCGCAGCCACAACTTCTAAAATGGGGTCCTGATCACGATAAGGCAACGTTTCTAGAGGCCGTGGCTTGTCAGAACGTGACACCAAAAAACGAAAGTAAATCCGTATATAAATAAGAAAAGTTTAAATAGGGTTTTTTTATAAAAGTCCAACTTTTTAATTTTTACCTTGTTATCATTAATTATTATAAGAGATTCAGCTTTAATTTAATTCGTAAGTTATTAAACTTGTTTTTAAACCTTTTAATCGTGTTTTAAAGTTGTTAAACAGTTATGTTCTAAATACTGAACCATATATTAACGATAGATATTAATTAAAGTTTCATAATATTATTAACCAAAAGTTTGCAATCTATAACAGTTAAAAGATAAACTAATTATTAAATCTTTATCGTACAGATTTATATCAATAAAAATGCCGTGGAAATTTAAGCACTAAAATAACTTAATTATTTTTATAAAATTAAGCATATTTTGACTAACGAAGTTTTATTATAAATTAAAATTACTTAAATTATAAAAATAAATATATTTATATATTAATAATTTTTTTCGGTTTTCGGCTAAGTTTTAATTAGTTTATCGTTAATCTTGTCGATCCTGGCTCTGATAGTTTTACTATCGATTCTGTCGAGCTATTATGTAACCAGTTTTATTTTTTATTTTTTTTAATCCCTGTTATGACCGTTTCTGGATATCGTAGTTCGTTAGGTCGAAACATAATTTTAACTTATATTAAACCACGTTAAGAATTTTATCGTTTTATTTGGACTTTTTTATTCCGTATCTATATTGATATATTTGTTCAATAATTACAAGTTTCCGATTTGGGTGATTTTATATGGAAATGGCGCCGCGTTTTTGATGAGGAGTGGCGAGCGTTAATGGGGATGTCATCTTAAGCACTAGAAAAGCTCTTCAAGCTTCCGGCGTGGTGCAGGCGAGGAAAGATCTGCCAACAACATAGCCAGTGGCGCTCCATGTGATGCTCGATCTCATAGCAGCACTAGGATAAGTCACTTGACCCTCGTCCGCAAATGAGCTGAACTGCCACACGCACCGTGATGCTGAAGCCCTCGAGTCAGCACTCTACGGGACAACCTTCTCCTTCCATTCGATTCTGGAGCTCCTGTGAGTGCACATGGTTACAAGAGGAGAGAATATAATCGACTTACCCGTACTTCTTCAACTCCTCCATTAACGGCTAATTGAACTTCGGTACACTGGGGCGAGAATACTCTTGTCAGCGATAGTCCCGTCAAGTACCTGGTTGGCGGCTATATGATATCAAGTGTTAGCAATCTCCAGAGAACGATGCCATTCGATGACCATAAACGGTCAGAAAGATGTAATTGGTTCACAATGCGCCTTGCTAATCAAGATGAATGCCAATGTCCAGGACAATGGCCAAATGGGGACCAGACAGGATATAATAATGAACATGGTCACGTGGTTTAACAGAGGTATGCAATAAGGGGGACTTCCCACTCCGCACGGTATCCCGGCCAACTTCGCTGTCGCCAAGTATCTCCCGGTCCCTGTGGGAGCTCCATACTCGCAAAGAGCGGAAGTTCCGGTCTCCCTCGAGCCGTCCGTGCTTTCTATCTCAAATTTATATTAGAGCATCTCGAACGACGCAACTTAGCATGACCTCCCCAAGATACTCGTGGATGTCCAGATAATGCTTACCACCATGTCACGTTCACCATCTTCATACTGCATCTTCTCTTCAAAGTGTAGCGCACAGGGTATCCAGTGGGTTCCCCTTGGGAGTGATGTTAAAATCCGAGAACATGTGAACTGAGCCACGGTGTCAGTACTGCTCGTTACGAAAGGTTATGCAGCTGAGGGGGCGTGCTCAGTACATCTATAACCAATAAATAGCCGGTAGCACAGCAGCGGTGCTGTATCGGGGCGGAATGGGATATAAAGATGGAGCAGAGTTGCTGGCGCCACTTGAGATTGGCGGTCAGTCTCTTCGTCACTTCTTCATCCTTAAAGACCGCATTCGAGAAATTGGCTGCAGAATATCGCTTTCGCCCGACGAAGATGCGTTGAGGATCTCCTGGGCGGCCTCCTTCCAAGTGATAGAATCCTCCAAGAGGCTCTGCGCCTCTTCACTGAAGTAGACAATATCAACGAGAACCTTGATAAACTCAGGGAATCCTGAGTACCTCAATGTCCGTCATCCGACAACAATAGTACTGCCCTGAAAGGAGGAACCTACTGCACTTTGCATAGGCTAGAACGGCCACTCGGTGTGTTCCTTGCACCGTGGATGATAATTTCTGCCTCCGTGGTCCTCTAACGATCCTTGTGGGGAGTAGAATCACGGTTAGGGTATGCGATGAAACCGAAGCCAATAGGTAGGTAAATGTTAGATGGGTCAATAAAGACAGCCCAGGCAAGCTTACCTGGGTAGATGTGGTATGGATTGGCGGTGGCCATTGAGTCTCTATATCATCTATCGTTGGCAATACTCTATCCCGGCAGCAGGCGGTAATGTTACCGAGTAACGGATATAATTAAGCATATTATTTCGTAGATAACATAGGCTGCACCTGACCGCTCATATAAACCTGGACGGGATTCTGGGTATGTGGAATGTTGTTTATCTGGAGCAACAACGTTCGCAGCCTTTCCGCACTGGTAAAAGCTTGCGGCATTGCTTACAGTGAGCGAAACTCCACGAGATCTAGTATATTACACCGTGAGCACCACTCTCCAAGGCGGGCTTGAGCATCAAGACACACACCATAGCCGCACAGCCCACCGAGGCCTGCAGCCTCAACTCTCAAATTGTATAGGAGAGGGCTGTCCCGGAGCCAGTCGGGATAGGGAAGGAGAGAGAAATATGCAGGTTGCTTACGACCAAGGGAACCTTAAACCACACCCCGTTAGCATTGCTCCTTAAAGATCCCGTGGAAGCTGAGATGACTGGGAGAGAGCTGCGGTATAAAGCAGTACACGAGTGCTTACTTGTAGCCAGAGTCCTCCACAGCAGGACAGGAATGCTATGATCTTGCCTCCTACCTTATGCACGCTCTCGACGGTGAAAGTCGCGTACAGATAATCAGCTACCTTTAAATTCTTAGCATTTGGTATATTCAAATACCGCATTGCTTTTGTCTTTTTTTCTTCCTGCACCCTCGTAGGAATGCGATGTGACAGCTTGGCGGGCGGCCATAGGTCAACGCACCACGGTCGAGTTGAACCGTCAATATCCCACTGTATTTCGAGGCTACTAGGCAATTTGTAACTTACGTCGATCTCGTTCGTGGCCGTGATCCCTCTGTCCTTTGCCTGCTGGCCAAGCCCGGGCATGGCTGGAGGGGCATAGCTCGTCGGACGACGTTCGTCCGGTTTCGAATCGCGGACTTGATGGCAATATCATGCTGGGTCACGGCGGCGCTGAAGGCTTTTTCGTCAGTAACGTCAAGGGATACTGGTGTTGCAAGCTTGACACTCTCCGAGATTGTCTTTGCGCTCTCAAGCGTTCTGCGGGCTGGAAGACATGAGTTGGCGGAACTGTAGAAGCAATACCCCTTGCGAATGACTCATCAACAGAGACTGCAACACCAGCATCAAGTAGACAATCTAACGTGGGCCTGGTGACGAAGCCGGAGTCGCACTGGTGTTCTGGGGTGAATATATCGCTTATTGAGAGACTCACAGGGCACTTGATAGCAGCGAAATACGTTTATGAGCAATGGCCGCTATTTCGTGACCAGAAGATGAATGGAGTTTGTTGTGGAAGTTAAGAGCCCAAAAATCTATCTTGTTCTGTCCAACCAGACGGAGGCGTGAAAGAAGCCCCTTATTCTCCAGCTGCTATCAGAGCCTGTGACACTTAGTAAAGGCTGCACCCCGTGCCGTTGCGTCGAAGGGCAAATGACTGACAATTGATTGAAATTGTAGCAATCGACTAGGTGCTTATAGCTGTACTGATATTGGAAGCCGTACGGGGGATTAATGCATAGCAACATTGGCAATGTATACTACGGAACCAAGGCCACCCAGATTATATAACAATAGAGAGTAAAATGCGTGTTGATGCTTAACATTATCTTTCGATTAAGCCGCTGGCTTATTATTAAATTCGGTATGCTATAATATTTACCCCGGAGTTTTAAATATTGATATTATATGCTTTTTAAATAAATTGTAATTATTGTATAGTTAACCAAGCTTTAATAGGGGTTATGACTATGAGAAATAATATTTCCATATGTTATTATACAGACAACTGTATATATAACCGTCCTTAAAGTGTCTTGGCCTTGAAAAATTATAAAATTTAGTTCTTCGTTATAGGCACCTTTCATTCTCTAGACTAGATCAAGCTGGTATTATGTCATGTGTGGATTAACCAGAAGGTGAAATTTATATGACTGTTTGTCTATACCAACGGCACCATGCTTCATATACTCAACAGCGGCAGTACGGGCAACTTTCATCTGTGTTTCAAACATTGGTGCCTTTGCCTCGGCTAGCGTAAGTGGTGCGGATTTGACTCAGTGCCGGTTTGTATCTCGGGTGTGCCCGCGCCATTTGTGAAAACGTAGACGTTGATAAGATCATCTGAATGGTGCCCCTTTGGCCATACCTATTCAACGATAGGTTTTTTGGCGGTTTGCAACCTTTTAAGACGGAGATAAATTTGTGTTTTCTTATGTCAAGACATATTCCACCCGGGGCAAGTGAGTATAACAGTCATCCACGTTGGAGTCACTCGAAAACCGCCTCCTTACCCCCATACCAACATAGCTTATGTCAGTGGTCTGTTAAAGATGACCGGCTGCTCGGAGCATGACAGATATACGGTAATGACTCATCGTCCGCAGCTATAATTTAGCCCCAGGACAACCTGCCTGATCGGGGTAATCCGTAGCTGATATTCATGGTGCGTTAATCCATCAGATGTGCCTAATTTACTGAGCAAGCATTCATGATCGAGCCTACGGTCGGTGAGGGGAGATTGGTGTCGTCACTCGGACATGGAATTCCACGTCGATTACGGGCGTCTAGGGGCGGGATAAGTGTATTCATGTTGGATGAGAAGCTACCCTTTCACATACGCCCTGGAGCCTCACGACACACATCAACCCCATGTTCTAGATATTTTCCAGACATAACCCTTGACCGGAAACGGATGCGATATAAACGCGGAATGGGGGTATGGAGTTTGTGAATGGTATAGCTTAGTATCCGGCCAGACGTATATCCCGTAGGTACTGACCCTCCGCCATGTGGAACTTGCGACACACCTCGACCTTATACTACACTCTCTCCCAAAGACCAGAAGCCCATCTTCAGTTTACATACGTACTGACAGACTCGAGGCTCTATATTTTGCGACCCTGGTCAGTCGGGGCATGCTATGGTATGTTTTGTAGTTGTCCAGTTACTGGGCCTCGCCGTATATTCTTTAAATGTAGCTGAACTATCGGACGAACCCAACCCCCCCCCTCCCTACGCCCATATTGCCTTCTTGGGAGGATCTATCACCGCTGCCATGCTGCGGTGGAGGTGTCAATGTCACCTCGATGAAGTTAACAGGGTATTCTCTGTAATATATTCGTAGCTCTGAGTATAACTGGAAAATCCTAGTGGTTTAGGACTGACGTATCTGCAGTGCCTCGTTTGTACCGGCCGCGGCCCCCGACGTACGCGGAGTCGACTATGAACGTACCATGTCAGTTTATACTTCATAACGTGTGTATAAGAGTTTTTAGCCTGGCATGATTGCTTTGTAGCCATCGCATGTACGTACGGATGATACGTGGTGCACAGGGGACTGCCATACAATAAAGCACTATGCGCTGCATAGAAGGGAGCTCGAGGAGATATAGAGGTCATGGGCTAAATGAACACTGGTTCCTCAACTGGCCTCTTCACTTGTGGCGAAGATATTGAGGGCGAAGCTCCCCATATAAGGACCTGGGGAGTTTAGCCATCGATATACCTGGCACGAGCAACAAGAATGGTTAATATCTTAGCTGTTACGATTCCTATCTCATAAAAGTGAACCGAGCGCGACTTGTGATATCCGAAGCTCGACAAGTCTGACTACGGAATTATAGACCCGCAAGCATGGAGAGCGGGCCATCGGCTACGAACTGGGGGATAGTATCTGGCTTCGCTGTCTGTCAATACCTACTAGATGTGTAATGATTCGTCAAGCCTGTTTGTCATGATACTAGGGTAATTCCGGGTGGGCTGGATATTCCCCAAGCGTGGGCAGACTATGTTGTTTCGTTTGTGGTGTTGTCTAGTAAGTTTGGTTATACAAAGATGGCCTCCGTTTCCAAGTCAAGTCTTTACTTACGGCAACAACACCACCATCATAAGTAAGGGCACAGAGTGAGGTTTGTCACATGGAATACACACAGTTAACAGAAATGACACCCCGGATTTGAAGTGGCAGTGGCGTCCCCCTTTCACCGGAATTGAACACCATGGTTTTTCTTTTGGGGGGAAAGGGGGGGGGGTTTGTTACCAGGGAGAACAGATCCGACTTACCAAACACGAGGCCAAGAGGCAGTTGACCTGACCTAACCGGGACACAATGAGGCGAATGGCTACAACTACCCCGGATTTCATCATAGGCTGTACTCACCCATGCACTTCATATTCCATAATGCATGCGGTAATTCGGAGTATACGCTGCTGTGCCTGGCGCGTGTTCCAAGAAGACTATGGATCCCACCCGGGTTGACATGTAACTCCACCAGGAGCAATACCGACGAATTCAGACAGCCGAGCCACCACATACCAGGTCACGCCGCAACACG
This sequence comes from Monosporascus cannonballus, assembly GCA_004154925.1. Lineage (NCBI taxonomy): Eukaryota > Fungi > Ascomycota > Sordariomycetes > Xylariales > Monosporascus > Monosporascus cannonballus. Next base: position 151,078 of record QJNS01000111.1, read on the forward strand.
CACGGGTAGGATAAGGCAACCTGAGCGTGGTCCTCTTGCCTTGAGGTTAGCCTTGTAATCAGAGACCGAGACGGAATTCCCGTAGTATGAAACCAAACACCTAAGTCTAATTCAATACGCCTCGATATGCAAATGTGGCTCTACTGTACACTATGTACAGGATTACGCGCAACCGTTGCCACGGCATCTCGTCTCTACGATGCGCCCCACACAAAACATACTCATCTTACAAAAGCATACGCCTCGGGTCCTCAATATACTCCTTGACCTTGACGAGGAACTGGACAGCCTCCCTGCCATCGAGCAGACGATGGTCGTAGGTCAGCGCAAGATACATCATTGGTCGAATTTCGACCTTGCCGTTCACAGCGACAGGCCTATCCTTGATGGCGTGGAGACCAAGCACGGCGCTTTGCGGCAGGTTGATGATGGGAGTACCGTAAAGAGAACCGAAGACGCCGCCATTGCTGATGGTGAATGTACCACCGGCCATATCCTCGATGGTGAGCTTGCCGTCACGAGCCTATGAAAAGGTGGTTAGCCACAAAACGGGGCCAGCATGCCAATGTCCAGGTGTCGACTCACCTTCCTGCCCATATCGGCGATGGACTTCTCAATGCTAACCATATCCATCGACTCGGCGTTGCGAACCACCGGCGTGACTAGACCCTTCTCGGTCGCGACAGCGACGCTGATGTCGACATAATCCCGATAGACGATGGTATCACCGCCGTTTTCACCCTCGATGGAAGCGTTGATCGCGGGAATGTCGCGCATGGCCAGGATGCTGGCACGGGCGAAGGCGCTCATGAAACCGAGCTTCACGCCGGTCTTCTTGAGGACTTCGTCCTTGTAGAGCTTACGGAATTCCATCAACGACGACATATCAACCTCGTTGAACGTGGTTAAGGAAGCGGCCGTATTTTGAGACTGCTTCAGGCGTTCTGCAATACGCAGACGCATGCGGTTCATCTTGACCTGTACCCTGCCTGTTAGCTTCCGTGTTACTGCCATACAGGAGCCACCCGATTGGACGTACACGTCGTTCCTCGCGGCTTCCCAGCATGGGACCGGTGCTGGCGGGCGTCTCCTTAGCCGGCTGTGCGGCCGGCTGGGATTCCTTCTTAGGCTGGGGCGCAGGGCTGGGCTTGGCGGCTTGGGATTCCGGCTTGTTCTCAGCCTCGGCGGGAGCTGGTCGAGCTTCGGTAGGGGCTTCCTCCTTCTTCGGGGGTTCCTTAGACTCCGGCTTCTTGTCGCCGCCCTCGGGTTTCGCGGCGCCTCCCTCGATCTTGGCAATCTCCTGATCAACGACGACCGTGTCCTCCTCGTTGGCGAGCAGCTCCTTCAGGACACCAGCCTCCGGCGCATTAACAGCGACATCAATCTGACAGCGAGTGCATTAGCAAACTCGTGGCGCAAGGTAACGGAGCCTGCACCGGCCCAGTCGGAGGTAGATACGGGTAGAATATTGGTTACCTTGTCAGTCTCAATGGTGGCAATCTCTTCGTCTTGCTCGACGTAGTCGCCGACTTGCTTGTTCCACTGCTTCAAAGTACCCTCGGTAATGGATTCGGCCATCTGCGGGACTTTGACGACGGTGTCGGCATAGGTACGAACGTGGTTCATCAGCGCAGGCAACGGCATGCCCCGCAATGGCTGTTGTACTGATCGGCGTAGGTTGACAACCCGCGCAGCGGTGAGAACCCTCCTCGACAGCATCGTGACGGGCGACAGTGATGTAAAGACGAGATGGTGAACCGAGGTGAACCGGGAAAAGGGGAGAGAAGACTGGTGGGTCGTGTCGATGCAGATCTAACACCCAATACAAAAGCCCTTCTTATGGGTGTGACGCACGTACGGAGAGATGGACGGGCCAGGGAGAGCAGCGACTCGGCGACAGGGCGACTTAAAGCCAAGAGCAACAGCAGGAGCAAGCCCACAGGAGGCTGCGAGATCCGAGCTGGTGTTGCAGTTTATGAGCGTGAATAATCCTAGGCTGGTAGTTGGGGCCGACAATTCGAGAACCCAAATTAACGGGGGAGTTGAAAAGTAAAGTAGCGAATTGAGACGGAACTAACGAAGCTGTTGAAAAGTCGCAGCCATGTTTCTTCTGGAGAGCTCCACGGCCTACATCCCATTTTTTTTTTTTCCCGTCACAGCTGGATGTACCTCGACTCTACCACAGCATAGACTATATACCTACTAGATACTGGATAGGTATGTGTATTCACGGTATTAAATCTTTAAATTGCGCGGCAACAATAGTAATAATACGCGCTAGAGCGGCCTGAAATATCCTGTGGTATCCCTCTAACCATTAAAATTTAAGCCCGGGATCTACTTGAGGTAATCAATGCAAAAGCGATGCAAGTTTACGTACGTAGTCGGTATTTGCGGCTGTAGATGCAGGGAATACCTGAGTCTTCTACTTCCGGCTTTCAGTGGGCTGGGCGGGCTGGGCGCGCATCAACTACTTGTAAGTCGGCTGAATGAGGGAGGAGGTAGGAGGTACTTGCGCGATCCGGTCGGCTTGTAGTTTGGTCCAATGAACCAATCAGCTCTTCGTCATTTTACCCGGGTTTCCGGAGGTGAATGTGCGCGTCAGGAACTGCAGATGGTGACGACTTAACAAAGAATCGACCCAGCCACGGCGAAGGAGGAATACCGGTGGCGGGACCGAGCTAGTAACAGCCCTCATCAGCTGTCAGAAACCGATGAGGTCTAAGCTTTACCGCATGTGGCGCATGTGGCGCATGTAGCCTCGCTATGGAACAAGTGCCTCAGGCCGCTTTCTTCTAAAAGTAACCAGTTACATTCAGGGTAATTAATTTGATGAACCAAGCTCCAGCAGCTTCGGTAGGTATGCTTGCGACGAGACAGCACCCACGACTTTGATTCCCATAGTCTGACGGTATTCCACTCGGCCTCATCGAAGGCTTCACGCTTCCGAGATAGACACCGCCTGGAATATCTTGCGACCGATTCGATTCGCGGTGTTTGTAGCTCGCACCCGATTACACTTCGCTCGAGAATTACGGGAACGAGAAAATACGGAACGGGGCTTGTTCAACATGTCAAACCGACAAGCTGCTTTGTGAGATTTCGTTGGCCTTCTTTGAGCGCAGCAAGCTCTAACATGGCTGCCTCGTAGGTCGCTCTATCGACGCTCATTAAAGCTGGCTCTCGATTGGGCCGTCCACCGTCACTTATGGCGAGGCCAAGCTCTTTACATCCGATCCCTCTTCGAGGCCAACCGGAACATCACAGATACGAGGAAACAAAGGGTACAAGCTCCCACAACTCCACCGGCCACTTGTTAGATCTGGCTTGCGCCACACTGGCGCTGATCAGACCTCGGATCGCTGACGTGAATGAGCGCGGAATATAGGCGTTATTGCGGGAGACCGAGAAGCTGCTGGAGACATGGAAACACCCCGACCCGTATTGTCATCCTACAGCCCCCGGAGGTGAGTTTATGCTTGAGGAATGGCCTACCACTGGAAACCAGGGGTTAGACTGACCAACTTTCGAAACAGGCTCCAAGTATGAGCGGAACCTGCCAGTACACAACACTGCCCGTGAGTCCCCCCGGCGATGTTGACACCACGCCATACGCTTCTATTTGATACTGACGTTGATCTAGCGCCGCCACCGCTCAAGTTCTAAACATGGATACTGCCGGGAAGGAGGTGCCATCGTCAGTTTGTACATAGAACCTGTAAAATGAGTTTAGAAGTGAGTGCCGAAGTTGCAAGACACTGGGAACCATGCCAATTTCGTCTCCACCTCATCGTCATGAAGTTTGCATTGAATTTTCAATTCAGTCACGGCTAGGCCTAGGCAGCTATCTCGTGCCAGTTCATGGTGGTAAGATTCGAGGTCTTGTGAACATGCCATCCACCACGATGTTCCAATTCTAGACAACCTTGGATGACATCAGGTTGCTATATACGCGAGACATAGCACATTCAGACTTTGAAGAACCTTATGTCGCCCAAGTGTAAAATAGAAAGCGAGTGTTGTTCAGAAAAGGTTCTCATTCGTGTCCATTGCCCAATGGATTATGTGTATAATGTACAACCCATACGCGTAAAACAGCGTGAAAAAGCAAACCGTGCCCTGCCATGACCCCGTGGTTCATAAAACGTCCCAAACGACCAACCAGAAATCAAAAACACTTCCCCGCTTACAGCTCTTGACTCGCGTTCTTGCCGGTCTTGCCGGTCTTCTTGGGCAGGAGGTCTGAAGCACGGTTAGATGATGCCGGAACGAGGATGCGACGGATAACTTACTCTGATGAATGTTGGGCAGGACACCACCTTGCGCGATGGTGACGTGGCCGAGAAGCTTGTTCAACTCCTCATCGTTGCGGATGGCGAGTTGCAGATGTCTGGGGATGATACGCGTCTTCTTGTTGTCACGGGCAGCGTTGCCAGCCAGCTCGAGAATCTCAGCAGCGAGGTACTCAAGGACGGCAGCGAGATAGACGGGCGCACCGGCACCGACACGCTGAGCGTAGTTGCCCTTGCGGAGCAGACGGTGGACACGACCGACGGGGAATGCGAGACCGGCCTTGGAAGATCGGCTAGTAGGCGCCCATGTTAGCATATCAAGTTGGAATGCGAGACAGGTCACCGTGATATATTTGATCAAGTGGACGCGTCACTGCCGGACGTCGACGGAACCGAATCGAGCGCGACTAGGGGATTCAAGTAGGGAAAGGGCAGATGGAATCGATAAGTGACTTACGATTGCGCGTTCTTGGAACCGCTGGCCTTGCCTCCGGACTTGCCTCCAGTCATTTTGATGGCGGGTTTTTTGGGGTAAGTTTGGGGGAAAGTTGATGCGTCGTGTAGATGCAAAATGTCGAAGACGGCTGATGCTGCTAGAGCTTGCTCGTGAGTAATGGAGGCTGTTGTTGATGGAAAATTAGATACGTTGGGAGATGGAAATGGAAGAAGATGTGGTGGGGGAGAAGCTGTTTAAGTAGGTCGGTCGCGTCAGAGGGCAGGATCACAAAATCACCAGCTAAAGCGCGCGAGTTTGCCACTAGTCCGAATTGGGTTTTGTGCAAAAAGGCGATTGATTATGTTTTAGGTCGTTAAAGAGGCAACAATAATAATAATAAAATGCCTACTAAAAACCATCAGAACCAACATGGGAGGAAATGCTTAGGCTAACAACCCGGGAACTTGCAACTGCACCCACATTACCCACACCCTCATACCCGCAGCTGCAACAGCTACAAACTACATGCCTCCATACATATACACACATGCACACACGCAAATGCATGCAGACCTCATCTTGAGCTAGCCGAGTATCTATCTCGGCATCTACCTAGTTCCACCGCTGGATGAATCAATTTAATGGTATAGAACCGCATCAAACCAATCAGGTCATGTAATGACCAAAGAACGCCATTTTAACCACCCGGACAAGGTCTGGGGGTTAGCTCGCTGGTTGGTTTTGTTGACCTGCTTGACACCGTCCCTAAAGTTCCTGCAGGATCACCGCCGAAATCCTCAAGTCTACGCGCAAGAGTGCCCACTCATTTACCTACTCTGATGCCCCAACGATTGTTGTCTCCCTACTCCCTACCTTACCTTAGGAAATGTGTAGGTGAATCAACAAAGTTACCACTTTATGATACCAACAGGGCAGTATGTATTCTTCGCCCTCCTGTGCTTTCCGTCTGTCCTGAACTAAACAAGGCGACACTTTCTCGAGTCTGACTGATTGTGCTCAGGTTCCACAGAGACGGACACCCATAGGCTTAGTATCATACACCTAGGAAACTAGGTTTTGCTTCAGGGTTGTGTGATCTAATGCCAATTGTTCTCTCAGTCGACTTGTTTCTGTTACCTTCAGTCTGATTTTGTCCGTCTGACCATTTCGAAGACTGTTCTCAGGCACACTGGTTTTTAATCTGGGGCCTTGATTTCATCACGTGTAATCAGCGGATCGGACATGTCTGGATGAGCTAGGGGTTCCCGGTGGTGGTAAGAAAGGTGTGTTATTGGTAATGTTTGACCGCTGTTTGGCCTATATTTGATAGATGACTCCAACATCCGAATACTCGATCTGGATATGAGTTCCATGCTATATACATCTCGTAAGGGTCCGTAGGCTATGAATATGCTAATTTTCATCTAAGGTATACCCCACGTATCCCGTAGTCCAAAATATCTTCTGGAATACTTAGTAATCACGGGCTCCGGGGCTGTCTAACCGGAGTGCCACCTGTGACGAGAGAACCGATCAGTCGGGCCGGAGCCCGTTTATACCGGGGGGTGTATCACGGAGGTTGAGGTAGGAAATACGGGGTGGCTACTGAGACTACAACCTCCGGAGCTGGCATCGGTCACGATAGCTTCATTTTCATCCCGTCTGACTGTACATATCATAAAGGATCCACATGCGGGTGGGCGCCAAACAGGCGGATGGGCGAAGCAGGCACGAGAGTACCTAACTCCTAACTACCTGGGTAATTTACAGCTCCCCAGACCTCCAGCCCCGTGCTTATCATTCTCAGCTCAAGTACCTAGCTAGACCCAGGTACTGGAGTTAGATTGATATTGAAGGCGCGTTAATTACATTAGGGGAATCAGAAAAGCACCATTGGAGACGACGCTGATTGGTAGCCTCGCAGATAATTTCCCTTTTCCGTCGCTTTGTTGTCATGACCATTCTGATTCTGGAAAAGGCATTCCTGCGGCAATCAAGGTCCGTGCTCCTTTCCTGACGCGCGTGTGCAGCGGTGAAAAGAGGAATCAGTCGCGCCGCGCGTTAAGGTATGTGCGCGTGCGGCGCTCTGGCCGTTAGGAACTTGCCCGGCGTTGGTCGGTGGTCGGTGGTGGAGATCAGAAACACGACCCCACCCAGACGCCGCCCTTCCGCATTTGTACCTAAGTACCGATTCCTGCAGTGCTTAATTCAGATAGCGACCTTAAATTTTGATCGAATCGCGGCGGCATCAGCGTTCTCCCCTTTCAATCAGCCAAATCAGTAAACCACGCTAGCGCTCTTCGCGTCCAGCTACAAAAGGACTGCACCACCCTCCCATCTCTTCTTCCAACAACCACCTCGCATTTCCCATCTACAACTTCTGACAGCAGCACACACCCAAATCATCTGGATTTTTATCATCCGTCAACAAATAGCATCTCATTTCTGCTAATCTTGCATTTCGCACATTACTAAAAATGCCTCCCAAAGCTGCCGACAAGAAGCCCGCCTCCAAGGCACCGGCTACTGCCTCCAAGGCTCCCGAGAAGAAGGATGCCGGCAAGAAGACTGCCGCTACCGGCGACAAGAAGAAGCGGACCAAGGCGCGAAAGGAGACCTACTCCTCCTACATCTACAAGGGCAAGTCCTACGTCATCCACTTCACGCAATCCCATCACGCGCACTTTCAAGTTACCATCGCATTTGATTAAAATCGTCTACTGACATCTGGCTTTCTAGTCCTGAAGCAGGTCCACCCCGACACCGGTATCTCCAACCGTGCCATGTCCATTCTGAACTCTTTCGTCAACGGTAAGCAATTTTCGTCCATAGTTGCGACGCGACGCGTTTGGGGGCTAGCGCATTTTCTAACAAGCACCATAGATATCTTCGAGAGAGTTGCCACCGAGGCCTCTAAGCTGGCTGCCTATAACAAAAAGTCCACCATCTCTTCCCGAGAGATCCAGACCTCGGTTCGTCTGATCCTGCCCGGCGAGCTCGCCAAGCACGCTGTGTCGGAAGGCACAAAGGCCGTCACCAAGTACTCTTCATCCACGAAATAGGTACTCGGTTTTCTGCTTGCCGTGGTTTTTTCATTTGGCGTGGGAACTCTTTACTGCTTGGCATCATGACGAGATTTGGCCAGGGCTGGACTGAAAGTCCCCAATTACTGGGAGTCTCATAATGCGTTACGGATGGTTTTGCTTTTTAGGGGGCAATGTCTTTACACAACATGGTCTGGGGTTTGCGGTTGTACACTACAGTTTCCCGATAGGGTTTCCGGAAATGAGATCTGAACATGAACAAACCATCTTTTCATCCCCCCATGACGATTGTCTCGAGAACTGGGGCCTGCTTACCGTGTTCAGGTGATTTGCTGGTCCTGCCCAGTTGTGGGACGTTGACCCCAACGCAGCGAGTCAGACACGTATGCCGTGCATGCCCCCGCTTAGCGCAGCTCACGTCGAGATTGTCCCAGTGGTGGAGTTGCGTGTGAGACCAGATCTACCGGGGCAGCGCCGAGGAGCACAATCGAACAGGACACAGGAGTCGCTCGACAAAGAGATCGTGTTGGAGCAAAAGCCGAGTCTGATATTCCACAGGATATTTGGCGCATAGGCAAGTTGTGCGGTTTACCAAGGACAGCGTGTTCACATGTGATTGCAGGCCTCCGCGTGCCTCACGAATCTATAGAGTCTATCTTAGTGCTAGCGGAGCATGCGGGGAAGCCCAGTTGTGTTGCGAACGTTATTTCCATAGGTGTGATCGACCGAAGCCATCCCCCAGGGCTCAGTTCATCCACGCCCCCAGGTTTCACAAACTGAATAGGCTGTGGATGGTGAAGGCGCCTAAAAGCGACACCTAGAATCAGTTGGCCGATGTGTCGGCTTCTTCTGGAGAGACGCCAAGCCTTTTTACAGACGTGATGTATGGATGATGGATAGGCTTAGGCATCACCAAGTCCCGCTTTGTTCTTCTTGACCACTTGCGTGATAGGGACCATGATGCCCTTGTTATCAACCGTGCCCAAAGCCATTCCTTTGGACCAACCCATCTTCTCAAGCATCGTCCTGCCCTTGTTTTCGGCACCCAGCTCCGCGGCGTGCTGGCCAACAACATCCCCTTCACGATACGTAAGAGAATGGTTGCCACGGGCCTTGCTGGGCTCGGCCCGCTTGAGAATCCTCGTCTGCTTGACAGTCTCCTCGTCTACGTCTACGCGGGGGAACCACGTCCGCTTGATGCGGGCGAATTCGCGCTCGAAGAAGGCCTGCTCAAACGGGCGGGTGGCTCGGGATCTATAGAGAATGGTGTATCGGTCGTTTCCCTTTCCAGCCGACTGTGATTTGATTTTGAACTTATTGGCTAGCTGGTGGACCGTCATGCGCGCTTGCTTGTCAAATGGGGGTAAACTGAGCCTGACGGGGGAAATTATTAGCAAACTAATCAACCGGTGTGGTCGAAGCCAGGCGAGGGACTCACTGTTGTCGAGTGCCAATGAGGAAAGACTCTAGCTCGTTGGCAAGATCGTCAATTGTCATACCCCCGCGATACTTGACTCGAAGGTCTTCGGGGTTGGCATTTTTACCCAGCAAGCCTTGAGATCGTAGTTCTTCGCGAGCCTTCTTCTTCTCTGCCTTCTTAAGACGGTCTTTCTGCCAGGTCATCTTCATTTCTTCCTCAAGCTCAGAGTCCGAAACATTGAACGTCTTAGGGCCTTTCTTAAAGTTGTTGAGGCTAGGACCGTGCCAATCCATCGGGTCTAGATCGTCAAACGCGTCTGCCATCCGCGTGGCACTAGGATACTGGCCTCTCTTCTGCATGATTTTGGCCTCCTTCGTGGAACCCTTCTTTTTCCGACGCGGCGTTCCCTTGGGGGCTGGCTGCCAATGGTCTTCACCGGAATCAGAGTCGGCATCATCGTAAAGCACGACCTCATCGCTCCCAAGGCCTAGCTCTTCCTGCTTGGCTAGAATACGGGCCATTCGCTCGTCCTCAAGCTCGAGGCGGCGTTTTTGGGTTTCCTCGTCAATCTCATCGTCGACAGAACCGTCGCTAGAGTGTTCAGCACTCGAGGTCTCCTCAGGGATCGCGTCGCTATCGGTGCCCCCTAGATCTCGAAGCATATGGAACGCATGTGTGCCGATAACGGGACCGTCGTCCGCACCATCGCCATCTCCGCCTTCGTCGGAGTCTTCTTGCATGTTAGCGATGTAGTCAGCAATGATCGCAGCTTCCTCGTCTGAGGTTGTGCTGGTAGATACAGCGCGGTGCCCTGGACCACGCTTCGCCGCGGTAGACAGTGGTATGTGATCATCTGCCTTAACGACGGTCTCCTGAACATGGTGCCGGGCCGTCTCCTGTGACACTGAGATTTCATCGTTTTGAATGGATTTCTCGACTACTCGGAGCTCTAAATTCATCTCGCGGAGCTCCAGGGTATCAGGCTGGCTGTCGTGCCGACCAGACGTATCCTGGATGGGTTCCGCCGGGCTACGGTTCTGACGGCTAGCACCTCGGCCCTTGAACAAGATGACCTCGCCGCTGGAGTCTGAGTCGCAGTTAGGCTCGGGCGTAGCGGCGTCAGTAACAGGCTGTTGGGGTGGGCGTAGCAATTTATCGCCTGTGAGGTCAAGAGTAAATGAGGGCGCAGACAGCTCCTCGTTGACAGCCTCTGGCGTTTTGACATGTTCGGCAGGGGTATGCGCCTCGTAAGGGGCCTCCGCTGTGGTAGGATTAGGTTTTCGGGCCTCCTGAGCTGGTTGTGTCTGGCTGAGCGCTTTCTGCTCGACCTCCAAGTCTTTCAGGGGATCCATGAAGCCAGCGCTGATAAATTTGACAGGCTGGTATCTCAGCTTAGCGTCTAGGCGGGGCTTTCCTCGGCGGTTGTAAGCGGTGTTCCTCGCCTCTTCTGCGAGGGAGTAGCCTGCAGAGTCCATGTTCAGTAAGAAGACGTGTTGCGGCAACCGGATAGGGGTTTGCTCTACCGTGACCGCGGGCATTGTCTGCCGAAACCTGGGACGATAAATCGCCATTATAGTCAGCAAGTATCTTCCCTAGTAGGCCGCCGACCTTTCGTCTACCGGGGCGAGGACCCTGGGGTCGGGCATGCTTGTTGTTATTCTTCCCTCGCGGCATGGCGACTACGTATGAGGAGATATTGGACCCTGTATGTCTGGATTTCGAAGGCGATGTGAGGGTTAGGTAAAATAGTGAACAGGGGTACCGAAGAAAGGAGGAGATGGCGTGGAACTGATGATATACGGGAGGGCTTCCCTGGAAACGGAAGTGAGAGATGTGATAAAATCAGAGACACAGGTATCTGAAGGTATTTGGCCGCTTGGGCTTGACTCAGTGACTTCTTTCTTCACAATGAGGACTAGTCTAATAGGAGAAGACAGGATGCCGTCTAAAATTCCCATTCCGACGTTGAAGCTCCCTTGACGTTCATGGGTAACTCCCGGGTGAGACGGGGAGGCGCGGACGGGGGAGGCTGTTATCCCTGCCTTTCCCCCCACAAGGTTACTGTCAACGCCACCCGAGAGCACTCCAAGTGGGTAGTAGACGATAGGTAGATACAGGCACCGGTAATACAACGAGTCTAATAAGAAATCGATTAGAGTGTGCAATTAGGGAGCTGACATGCGTAACGGCAGCGTACTAGGGTGGGTAGCGTAATGTAACGTACTTATTAGAGGCAACTCTCTGCATGGAGTTGCCGTTGTTAGGCAGTTGATATATGGGGATGGGTTCTGGTGGCGGGATGGGTCTAATAAAGGACGAAACGGTGAGTAATCGACGTCTCCATTGTAACTTATTGGAGAGAGAGGGAGAGAGAGGGAGAGGGAGACAGAAAGACAGCCATTGGTGGGGAGCGCCGCGGGGCAAGGCTGCAAAGGCACAAACAACACCTACGAAAGTACTACAAGGTCCGGGTTGGGAGAACACTTGAGGCTCACGATGAGCCGAGAGCGGACCACTCCTATTTGCACTTGGCGAAACGGCGATGAGTTCTCTGACTTGGAGTTGCACAGTAGGCAAAGGGTTATTGGTTCATGTTGAAGTTCTCCATATGTGGGTACTTACGTACGGACATCGCCACATCTACCTACCTGTGTTCGTGCCTATGTGCGGTAAGAGGAACCGGCTAATCGCTATCGCTATCGCTATCTCAGAACCCATAGTAGTACCTACATATGCAACTAACTAGTGGGCAGCTCTAGCTATTGTAGGTAAAGTATCAACACTACTAAGTCAGCTACGCCGTTACGTGCCTAGGGACTGGGGGGTCAGTCACAAGGCATCAGCTGCTGCGACCTCTCCCCCTCGGGGGCCATCTATGACTCCATGAGAGACAGCCCCAGATGACCGTTTGAGCTGATTTGTCTGGTTGGCTGACCATCATACATACAACACAGTCTTGTCAGGGCAGTGGTGGTGAGCTCTTTCTGACTAACCTCTAGCTTCAGCAGGGCGATAACTCAATTACAGCAAGACCACTTTCTTCTTTTTCTTCTTCCTCTTCCTCCTCCTCCTCCTCCTCTTTTCTTCATCTTCGGTAAGAAGAAAAGAAAGAAGGCCGAATCCAAGTGGGACGAGGAAGACAAAGCTAGGAGGCCCGCAAGATCCCGCCTGTGACGTTATTTGTATGTCGTTTATTTCCTTATCGTCGTCATCTGCTCTAAGCCAGTAGCCTGGATATCGGAGAGAACCAGCGGCTGCTACCTACCGACCTATCCTGCTATCCTATCATCAATTCTTTGGAATTTCCAGATATTCCGGGGCTACTATTTCGAAGGGACGTACCTACGTTCATGAGCTATAATAACGTACCTACCCATCTACCTACAGGTATCTAGCTAGAGCTTAGGTACATTTACGCTTGCCTTCCATCTCATACCCCCATCCTTCTGTTGTCTGTCTAAAATATTGAATCTAAACACTTACCCAGCAATTCATTTTGATGTTTACGGTCTATACCCAGTCTCCGTTTAGTCCTTATGTTACATTTCCTACTGAGTCTCCTGTTATCGCTCTTCCCAACCTTATCAGTCATACTCTCTTTCCTTAACATGCTCAACTATACATCGTAGCAGTGTCGACTCCGGTCTCTATCGCCCGCCCTTCGAACTCCACGCCCCATTCCCCGCTCCCCATAGCCGGAAGGGAACCTTATCACGGACAAACACGACCTCTTGAATTCTCCCGCCGAGACGCACACCTATACACCTGCACGCGCGTACCCACAAGTCCACGCACCCACCTATATTCTGCCGACTATCGATCCGGGCTGTCGGGGGATCCTCTTCAACGTATCGCTCTTCACCATGGACACCACAGTCGACCTTGGTCGCCGCCTGGTGCAGATGTTCTGGGATCCGGAGCCCACAAATGATGTAGTCCGGGACCAGCCAGTCTGGTGTCTGGGGTCCTGTTATAGACTCAACAACAACCCCGGCACGAAACCGGAAGCGTCTCCCGGCCCCGAAGCATCGTCCAAAGAACCCGCAGTACCTCGCGCTACAAATCTTCCGGAAACCCCTCCCGAATCGACGTCAAGCAGCCTAGATTCGTCGCTAGCCTACGAGGAGGCACCCCTAGATGGGGGTTGGCCGCCGGCATTCCTCGACGACTTCGAGTCCAGAATATGGATGACGTATCGATCCGAATTCGAACCGATAGCCAAATCTCAAGATCCCAAAGCCGTAACCGCCTTGTCTTTCTCGATGCGGCTAAAGAGCCAACTCTCCGAGCAGAACGGCTTTTCGTCAGACAGCGGCTGGGGATGCATGATAAGATCTGGCCAGAGTCTCTTGGCAAATGCTATGGTGTCTCAGCGTCTTGGTCGAGGTGCGGCTCGACCTCATAGCCATCTATGAAGTCGCTAACAGGAGCTTTTAGGGTGGAGGCGGGGCGCACAGGTCCGGGAAGAGAAGGAAATTCTCTCCTTATTCGCCGACGACCCGAGAGCGCCATACTCCATACATAACTTTGTACGTCACGGTGCTACAGCTTGTGGAAAGTATCCTGGTGAATGGTTTGGGCCCTCGGCGACGGCGAGGTGCATTCAGTGCGTATTTTCCCCTATCTCCTTCCGAGCATGCGGTGTCATGTTCTCTCGGGCGTCAAATTGATACATGTTAACCCAGGGCCCTCACGAATGCCAACGAACCGAACCTCCGCGTCTATTCTACAGGGGATGGGCCAGACGTATACGAGGACAACTTTATGAAGATCGCCAGGCCTGACGGGACGACCTTCCATCCGACCCTCGTTCTAGTAGGCACGAGGCTTGGTATAGATAAGATCACACCGGTATATTGGGAAGCTCTTGTGGCATCATTGCAAATGCGGCAATCCATCGGTATTGCAGGGTGAGTATGGAGATATGGCACGGCTTTCTAGAGCATTTTATCTAACTGGAGACGCCAGGGGCCGCCCATCATCATCGCATTACTTCATCGGCGTCCAGGGATTCTATTTCTTCTACCTGGACCCCCACTGCACCAGGCCAGCCTTGCCGTATCACGAGAACACCGGCGAGTATTCTCAAGAGGAGATTGATACGTGCCACACACGGAAGCTACGCCGGCTACACATCAGAGAGATGGATCCTAGCATGCTCATCGGCTTCCTCATCCGAGACGAGGAGGACTGGAAAGATTGGAGGCGGGGCGTGAAGCACGTACAGGGCAAGGCGATCATCCACGTGTCTGACCACGATCCCGTCGCTCAGCTTAACGAACAAGGCGGCGCCATCGACCAAGTCGAACCCCTGAGTGATGACGACGACGAAGATAAAATTACTGTTTCGGACGAGTACAATGTGGGCGAATGATGGTTCTCGGGCAACATGGGAATACTACTTCTGGGAGGCGGGTATAGGCTGGCGTTACTGTTGCGTTAACGGATCCTCATGAGGCGCCAGCGATGTTATAGGTAGAGTAGGAACTTACTGTTTGCTGGATATTTAACTTTCCGACGTACAATTTAAATTCGTAATCAGGTATGCTGGCATCATGCTTCACGGGGTGATAGCTTGTCTGCCGTGAGCGAATTGCATCCTCCGGCGTCAGCCAGGCCAGACCGGCCGTGAAGTTCGGCCACACTGTCGAGATCATCGCATTTGTTAAGCGGCCCGACAAGACCTGCTCCGGCGTGTAAGGCGTCTTTTCGCGCCACAATTCTTAGAAGGTGATCATCAGTTCATCGCTTCTTCTTCTTCTTCTTGCCAGACTTGGTCGCAGTTGTGGCTGTCTTCAGTGCCGCATGTCCACTCTCGTCTATATGTTTGAAAAGCTTCGTCCTCGATTCGAACGCGGCATTGCACCGGGCACATGTCTACCGCAACCCATTCAGCAACTCAAACCTTGCGGGTGGGGAGGGAGCATTAACAGGTAGCAAGCGGTGGCTTACGTTAGCTCCTGACTGATCGGAGGCAACTTGACGGGCTGCCTTCTTCTCCCTCTTAGCTTTCGCCTTGCCCACCTTTTTCTGGGGCGGTTCGTTCTCAATCGAGACGCCTTCGACTCGCTCGGCTAGATCGTCGGCCACTTCTTCGTCATCACCCAGCACTGGGTCAGTCCTCGTCCGCTTATCCTGGGCAAGACGCGCTTCTACGGCTTCTCTAGATGCGTACTCGTCGTCTTCACTCCCGTTCTCCGAGTCGACAATGGTGACCCTCGAGCTAGCCGCCTCGGTAGTGTCTGTCCTCGATGCTGTTTCTAAGCGGCCCGTGTCATCTGTGGGAGGAGTTTCGGCCCTGTCATGCTCGGCATCCGCTTCGCTCTCCACACCATCCTCGTCCACCTCTGGCACCGGCGGCTCGGCAGGCGTGCGGAGTCCCGAGGACTCGCGGCCCAGCTCAAGGTTCGCGTTCTCCTTCTTCATCTGCCTCTGTAGCTGCTGGACCGCCTTGAGGTGCTTCTTGCTCTTCTCGTGGGCCTCGTACTGCTTCTCGCTCTTGAACGTCTTGTTGCACACGACGCACTCGATGTGCTCGACCTCAGACTCCTCCTCACTCTCGGTGAACTCGCCCAGGTGCGCGTCGTCGCCCTTGGACTGCGCCCATTCGGGGACGGCGAACGCGTCGTTCTTCATCTTCTCCTGGTGCGCGGCCCTGGACCGGGCGGCCTGTGCGGCGGCCGAATCCCGCAGGATCTTCTGCCTCTCGGCCTCGGACTGCGTGTTGGGAACGTAACGCGGGTCTCGCTTGCGGACGAAGATTACCAGCGACCTCACGGCATCGTTGAACTCGCGGATGGCGTCCTCGCGGAGCTTCTTGTTCTCTCTCTCCATCAACCGGCGCACGCGCCGATCCGGCGCGTCCGACAGTCGCCATTTGTCCTTCCAAGAGAAGGTCAGCCTCGTCGAGAACCCCTGCCACCTGCTGTAGAAGGTCTTTGCGACCTTGTCTCCGTCCCGAGACGATCCGAAGGACGGGTAGTCAACGGGAGCCAGCCCTTCCCATTCGGCAGCCGCGTTCTCCCCCTCGGCCAGCCTGTCAAAGGTACCTCTCAGGATGGCGAAGAAGCTGTTGGGCGAGTCATCGAGAGGTACGGCCTTGCTGAAGCGTCCTATTAGGGTGTATATCTCGTCGGCGGTCATCAGACGGACATCGTGGTATTGGGGGGTGGCGCGGCTCTCCGCGGGGTCTTCGCCGCGCAAGATGGCATCGCGGTGAGAGTCGTACCATGCTCGCTCCTGAGGGTCGGAAAGAACTTCGTAGGCGGCCTGAACCTCTGCGAACCTCTGTGTGGCCCTCTCCACGTCGCCGAAGTTCCTATCGGGGTGTAATTCTAATGCTTTCTTCCTGTAGGCCTTTTTGATCCTGGAGAGAGCACATTATGTTAGGAAGATCATGTTCGAGCGACGTCAAGCCAGGGAGGCAGGCTGCATAACACGTACTCGTCGTCGCCGGCTTGGTGGTCGACTCCCAATAATTCGTAGTAGTCTGTTTTCCTGCGTGAGTCGTCGGCCGCCGCAGAGCCTCTGGTGGACGACTGCTCGGCACCCATCCTGTCGGTTTCCTGCTATGCAAAAGCAAATACGCAACCCAGAATTCCGAGTAGAATTCCGAGCGGCTTTGGTTTAGCTCAATATTTCCAGGCACAAGTCCCTTTACCAATTACGAATAAGAATAACTTAATCCGACTGCGGCAGAAAAACTTGGTGCTTTATTTAACCCCGCAGTGTTCGGTGGGGTAGTGGGGGGAGGCATTCTTATACCGGGGCCATTTTATTATATATGCGCAGGTCTGTTCCCTCTGCCTCTTCCTACTTCACTTCGAACGTTTTAACAGCCATTGCTTAGCGGTTATTGTAAAATGCTCTTTGACTGAGAAAACCCCTAGAAGTATTGATACGCTGCTTGCATGCCCCAGTGAGTGAGAACAGTGCATACAACTCCCGGAAAGGGGCAAATATGGGGGACAAGAAAAAGGGGGAGATCGATGATTAGGGGCCCCGGATTCCGCTTTCGCGCGGGTGGGACCATTGTAGGCGACAGAAAACGCCCAATCCACCTACGGTAGGGTTTAGTGACGCCGAGCGGGAGCCCAGGCGCCTCGGTATTGGGCACCGGTGGTATCTTGTACCCTCGCAGGGTACGCGTAGCGGCCTTGTTGGTATGCTTCCGGTTGGCAATGTCTTGCCGGGAAAGTTGGACAGACCCAAACCACACCTCGGCCCCTTAAACGCTGGGATTCTTCATTCCTATCATTACATGACCAATCGGGATGGCACACTGCACTAGGTACCTCTAAGCCTTTTCGGCGCAACTCCAGGGTAGCCATTACTCCGTATTGTTGGCAACTTCGTCTGAAAGGTGTATCTGCGAGACGGAAGCATAGCCATATAGAACATCGAATACGGCTGAAGAATGGAATGTCCAGATTAGCAACATCTAAGATACGCATATATGGCAGCCTATAGAGAACCAAAGACCTATGGCACCGCATGACGGTATGGTGATATCGTGTATGAGGAATCCGAATATGTACGGCGAGTCCATGGCATACGAAAATATTCCTGTTAGGTTACCACCAGGAGGGTCTTTGACTAGGTTCTATTTGATGCATCGCTTAGTGAGGCGGCCCCCAGTTCGCAAACCACGGGCTTGCCCTGAGAGCGCCAGCGTTCGAAATTAGGTCTAAGTAGGCTCTACAGTATCGAGGCAGTCAGCACAGTGGTTCGGCCGGGTCGCGGTCTATGTCGGCCTATTTAGTGTCTTCTACCCCCCCCCCCCTCCTCTCTTTCTCGCATGCTATATACGGATCTCGGATATATACTCACGGTCAAAAGCGATAGGTTACATCTGCCTAGCTTCCATTGGATACACTCTCGGCAGCCTGTAGCGCCCTTGCGAATACGGACCTGAGACCGTCTTCCAACCCCACGCTGATTCGCAGCAAGCTCGGATCAACACCGAAGCTCGCGGCCCAATCCAACTCCTGGTAGTGAGCTAGAATCACGTAAGGCGACGTCAACGTGAAGTTCGTCCCCAGGCTAGGTCCCTTGGCCGTCTCGAGAGCGTCGTAGAAAGCCATCGCGTGGGCCTTGCTTTTCAGCGTGCACGATAGGAGTCCGCCGTAGCCTCCATCCGGTGTCCGGCACATCTCGTAGTTGGACCTCGTCTCGTTGTATTTAGGGTAGTAGACCTTGGTTACAAGCGGGTGCGCCATGAGTACCTCGCAGATGGCCTCGGCATTGGCATTGACCCTGTCAATCCTCGTCTTGAAGTCGCGGCTGTTCCTCTCCATGAAAATCACGTCTTCCGCCCAATACGTGTCCTCGAAGACCTCGGGCATCTTGGACTTCAACGATCCGTAGTATCGGCCGTTGGGGTTCAGGACCATACTTCCGCCCATGACATTGGACTCCCCGGAGAATATCTTGGTAAGACTACTGACCACCACGTCGGCGTAAGGCAGAACATTGACGCTGACGAATGTGCCCACTGTCTCGTCTACGACTACGACAAAGTCGTACGTATCGGCCAACTGCCGAATGCGTACCAGGTCCGGACACGTCAGCAGTGGGTTTCCGGGGAACTCGCAAAAGAAGCCGAGAAACTTCTCCCCGTTTTTAAGACGAGCTTCGAAATCATCAAGTTCTACTGGGGACCCGTGACCATAGAAGACGGCTCCAGGTCCAAACTTCTCCAGGATCTTGAGGGTGTCGACGTACGGAAATCCGAATTCAACGCTTTTCCTCGGCTCCCTTGCATGGAGTAGAAGCTGATGGGCGGTGAAAATGGCGTTCATGCCGCATGGGAATAAGTAAATATCGTCCTCTTTTAAGTTGGTCATTCCCCGTGCATTGGAATCCATGGTAGGCAGCGCTGCGCTCAGATCGACGTCAGTGGTAAGTACGCCGGCGATACGACGCCTGATAGCCGATTTTGCATTTTGAACAAGAGATAGATCAAGGTTTCTCCCGTATCGCTCTTCCAAAAACCTCGAACTCTCGAGTGCCTCAGCTACCTTCTCTGCGTCTCGGTTGCTACTGGCCACGGCATCCAACGTCGCACCCTGGGCTGTCCCGTGTGTCCCGTTCGTGAGGCCATCCATGGACGAAGGGCGCTGGTACCTCTTAGGACCACGAAATGGCTTCTGATGCGACGAACGAGGCGATGGTGCTGGCCTTTTGGGGACCAGCAGGCCTTCCTTGAACAAGCCATGGCAAAACTCTGCTCGTCGGCTGGAAACGCCGTCGCCAGAGTGCTGCCAGTATTGCTTTGCGATTGGATAAGCGTCCTGCTTGAAAATGACAGCGGAAACCGCGGGCATGATGGACCGCAGAACTTCAGGGACATTTTCCGTAAGGTCCAGAGCCAGGGTTACGACATTGAGGTCGGCCTGTGCGGCTTCTGGTGCTTTCTCCCTGACGAATTCCAGACAGCGGTGAGCTATCTTTTCCGTGGGGAACAGCATGGCGCTTTGTCCTGGCTGGCCATATTTGGCTGCAATATCATCCGCGAAGGCCTGGATGCTCTTGTGAATAAAAAACCGAGGGTAGCCGGTGGTCATGCGACAGACAACCCAGTTCTCGCCCTCTTCATACCCTACGTTGGCACGCCATGTAGGCAATGACACGCTAACAGCCTTTTAACTCCCCTTGGTCAGCATGATCATGAATGCTCTATAGCAAGGAGGAAGCTAGCAGACTGAGGAGCGGTTGTGACTCACGTGGACAGTGTTTGGCGGTATAGACTCCCCCAAGTCGATAGACGACATCTTGTCTTGTCTTGATAGTCACGTTTATTATTGGTAGCTACAAAGGTTATTTCGTGACTACATGTTGGTATAGCATCGTCCAATGTCTAGCCGGCTCAATGGTTTTCTCGATATCCTTTCCTTTAACTGGGGTCGGACCAATAAAGAGACGGGGTAATGCAAGCGCCGCAAACCAGCCGACGCCGCGATCGGAGGCAGAATTTTAGGGTTGCCGATTTCTCGGGCATTAAAACTCACTACCGACCTACTACCTGCTAGGCCACGACTATGAAATCAACCATCAGCAATCATGTGGCAATAATAATATAACCAACATGTTTAAGATAGCCAGCTATAGAAAACCAGATAAATCCATTTACTGGAGATTTGTAAGCAGTCGGCCCGGGCATTGGACGGACTGAATAGTTGACCAGCCTCTGTCCAGGGGTAATATGTATTGCGCACGACCTGCTATTCCCTGAACCTTTAGCAGCACATTCGCATTCTCATCCTTCTTGTCGACGTATTGCCAGTGATCGCCCGCGGTCAGCATAGTACTATGCGACCTGGGCGTCGTAGCTCGATACGTCGCATAACTAAAAGGGACAAGTCGAAGTTTGAAATTGGGGTATCTTAGAATAATATCAATAAAGTCGCCGAGCAAGAAGTCAACAAAGCCTCCAGAATCATATCACCCGCTCCTCATATAACTACCGGTTCCCGCTCGGGGCTACTATCGAATAGCCACGCACCAAGCATCACATTACGGAACAAGGCTTTTCCACGTAGTCTGGGCCGAAGATCTCCCTGTTCCGCTCCAGCTCGTTTGCTCGGACCTTCTCCTTAACTTCGTGGGGAAAGTATTTCCTCAGGAATGCCGCTCTGTCGCTGTCAAAATGGTCTAGGCCGGCCTCCATAACAACGTCCGCCCGACACAGCGGGCAGTACCTCTCCCCCTTCCTCGCCATCTTGACCAGGCACCGGCTGCAGAACACATGCTGGCAGTCAAGTCTCAGGGGCCAGTACGCGACGGTGAAACAGACCGGGCACAGATAGTCGTCCAGCTGTGGCACAACCGAGACTAGCTCACTTGACATCTGGGCACATATATCCTTGGCGACGCTCCCGGCAAGTAACCGATCGGAATGCACGACGATCGGGAACGTCTTGGCTGCACCTAGCGACGTCCTCTTATCGAATTCTGCCAATTTCAGTCAGTATATGCAAACGGAAGAAGGGTTGGACGAGACGGACTCTTGAGTATCTTGGTAACTGCCTTGCTGTTGATTTCCTGGAATTTGAGGTTCTGCAGGAGCACTGCATTTATGTTCAGGAACCTACTAAACGCCTGCCGGCTCGCCTCCAGCCTGAAACCCTGCAAGATATTTCTTTGAAGGACCTGATCCTGGAACCACTTAAGTTGTTCTAGTGCCTGGCCGCCCGTCCTGGCGCCATGGTCGGTCTCACGGGTCGAGAAGAACACGCGGGCGTCAAGATATAACTCGAAGATTTCACGCCATTTCTCAAGATCTCGTCTCGACTTGCGCCCTTTCGACGGCGCCGTTATCTTGGTAACCTCTCGGCCGAGACTTCTGACTTCTCCCTGCAGTTTCTTCTGCTCTTCCTCCTGAAGAGTGTCTAGATTTGATACATCCGTCTGCAATATGTTGAAAAATTCGCCGTCGAAAACTAATGGCACCTCCACTCGTTGAACCGAAGACGGCCTTGCCGGCTCCGCAGCACTCCCCTGGTCGGGACTCGGGAGCGACTCAGCAGGAACATAGGAGTTTGCGGTCGTGGGCGGTGAGCCCGTACCTGCGTGGCCGGAATCAGGCAAACTGTCCCTGTCGGCCGGGGCCTTGGAGGCGATCTTCTCTAGGAATCGTCTTGTAGCCGGGGTTAGGTAAGCGTCAACCGCCACCCCTTCACTCAGGTGGACAAAGACCGTCAGTCTCGGACGGAGATGTCTCGAATCCGTGGTGTCCTCATCTAAGTTGTAGCGAAAACCAAGATCCCCAGAGGGCGAGGAGGATGAGTCAGAGGAGTCTTTCTGGCTAGACGCCAGCTGAGCTAAGACATCTCTGTCGAGGCCGAGCTCGTTGAGTTCCTTGGTGACCTTCTTTATGCATTTCTTCAGCTGGCCGTAGGGAATGGCCGACTCGACCCATCTCTGAGGAAAGCCTAAAGCGGGTAACTATATCAGTATGTGTTGAGGCGTGGCAAGTATTCACTGGGAACCTACCTTCCCTTTGTAGAGACTTCCTAAACTCCTGAGCGAATTTCATTCTCCTTCCATTCAAGATACATGGGAGATGGCTTTTCGAGCGAGAAAGAAGGCTATGGTGACGACGATGAGGTGACCAGACGGGGTAACTCGACTAACTAGTACGATATGTAACTGTCACAGGTATTATATACCTAGGTAACTTCCGGGAAGACGCATATGTAGTATGTTAAAATTTGCCTCGCTTAGTGAGAAATATCGAGTAGTTGAATAGATGTCGTATACGTCCTGTTACCTATCAAGGGGCGCGCGGTCGACCGTATGGTTATAACACACTTAGGGTAGGATAGTCGAGGTAGAGTACTGATAAGAGTGAAAAAGGTATCATTAGGAAGTATACTGGGGGTGCGGGAGGCGAAATGAAAAGGCTTTGCTTGTGCTGCTGGGTACGAGGTGCGGTCTGGACCTGCGACGGCGCTTAGGACTATTTTTTCCTTAGTGGGAATTTTAGAGATGGGATGGTCTTACTGAGTAAGCCTCGTATCCGGTCGCGACTCCAAGTATATTATATAAAAGTTTGTGAGCTACGCTTCTTTGCAGAGAACGTGATCGTCGTGGCGATGAACCTTCAACCTGGTGGAAACGGAAAAAAATGGGAGCATACGAGGTAATAGCCCGAATGCTGTAGCCAAAACTGGTCTGTGATTATCACATGCCCATATATCACAACCCCACCGAAGATGGAAAGTGATCACGCGAGCACCTGGTGGAAGTACGTAGCGTGAACGAACCGGTTTCGCCCTTATATAATCTCTCGACTAACCAGATCTACTCGGATCTGATCCAAGCTCAAGCCCCTGCATCTGCATGTCCACGTGCGCGGCTTCGATCGGCATACTGTCGTTAGGCCGTATCGTACGAAGTTCTCACCATTTGCAAGAAAGTGCGAGGTGAAGCTGGCGGGACCCCAGGGACTGGCAACATGTAAGACCAGTCCGAACATGTAGTTTTAGTTGTATACAAACTCGCAGGGGTATTTTCAGTTAGTTACCTCCACTGCCATAAGATTTCCTAGAAAGCTATTATGTATCCTCATATACATTTTATATGCAACAATACCTCCAGCAGATCCACTTCTGTTTCCCACCACTCCTGTCCTCTTGTGACAACGCCAACGTAACTAAGAACTCTTAAGGAACGGCGTACCAAGGCTCAAATATCGCCATATACAGTTGTTCTGTTAATAACTGCGTTTATAAATTATTTTAAATAAGACTTTATCCAAGCCTATACGTTCTCATGAAATAGTAAGGTGGTGAAGTTTACGATAATCGTTTGTTGTTGTGTAGCCCTGATGTTATTTCTGTCCGATATAGGGGACATCAGTTGTGTTATTGTATTCAGTTAAGTTATAGGTGCTCTCGCACGCGTACAACTCTAAGTAGCTTAGGAATTACCTCATTAGAATCAGGCCCTATTTTGGAGGTTGCGGCTGCGCCTACGGCGCAGCTGTGGCTAAGTAACTTTTAGTACCACGCTAACCAAATTTGGAAACCCCACAAAAATAACAAATCCTTTAAAATAGAGCCTAATAACAAGTTATAATTTTTTAATTCCGTTTAATACGTTTCCATATAAATTTTTCAAAAGTTATTTTAAAAATTTACAAATAAAATAATAATAAAATATAATAGAAAAATAACAAAAATTAATATTATATAAAGCTTTAAAAAAGTTTTTAAACCGTATATATAATTTTTAAATCTGGGTTAAATTAATAAAGATATTAAAAAAAATTTGAATTAGTATATATTTTCTAACCGGAACGCCCTTACGGCCGTAATAACGCGCCTATCGTATATAATATTTTATTATGGGCCTTTTAAATGTAATTCAATATGGGAAAAATCCGTTTAGCTATATTTTTGTCCGTATAGGTTATGGTTATTACGTCGTAATCATAAAGGCGTCCCGGATTTGGCTGCCCCTAACTTTTTTATGGCTGCAACGTAATAACGATAATCCGTACGGGCAAAAAAATTATTAGACGGGTTTTTCCCATATTGAATATATTAGAGAAACCTGGCGCATAATAATACGACCGGTAATTATATTATTGCAATTATAAAAGTATTACGGTCGTCTATTTTCTAAATCTAAACTTAGCCGTATCAGTTTTAATTTTAACCTAAAAAAATTAAAAAAACTTCCTATATATATATTAACTTATATTCGATAAATATATTAAGTATTAGATTTATCGAACTTAAATTAATTATATTATAATTATAAAAACGTTCCGAATTTAATTACTTTTAATCTTTTTATAATTATAACGTAATAATAATAACTCGTACGGGCAAAAATATAATTAAACGGGCTTTTTTATATTAAATTACCTTTGGACGGCTTATAACAAAATAATATACGCAATATTTGCACTTTCGCAGCTATAAAAACGTTACGATTAATAAATTTTTTAAATTTTAAATTAATTATATTAACCTTAATTTTTATCGAAACAATTTGAAAAAATTCCTATATACGTAAAAACTTTTATTTAACGTATATTAAAAAAATAGAAATTATTCATTTTAAATTAATTGCAAAAATTAAAAAAATCGGTTATTTTATAAAAAAAAGTATAGAACGAAAACGTTTTTGCGCAATTCCAACTTAGGCTTCGTTGGTTTGTTACGGGGATACGTTATTTGATTGGTTAATTTTAGCGCCTTGGCGTAGTACATAAAAATATATCCAAAATAAAAACGAGCCAGCAGAGATCTGAGCTAGCTGAGGTAACTTAGGAAGCTTTATCGTATAGTGTGTAGTACAGAGATCACTGCGACAAAACCCAAATTTTTAATAGAGCTACCCCACTGTATGTATATTACATTTACTAAATGCAATTGGGCCATTAATTCACGATGTATATAAATAAACATATAATTATTTAAATAATTTAATTTTCAAAAAATAATAAAATTTATTTTATATATTAAAATCTTATATTAAATTAATTTTTATTTAAATTGACAATTAATTAAATTAAAAATTAGTATACATTAATTAAGTTAATTAGGTTGAATCAGTTAAGAAAACCAGTTCATATCGGCGATAAGATCGGCAATAAGATCAGATTGGAGACTAGAGTTTCCAAGGTTCTAAGACAATCCTAGGTTTCATACGCGTCATACAAATTAACAAAGATTTAAGAGATAGATCTATACGTATGCGTTTCTAAGCTTCTAAGCTTTAAGAACAAAGTTAACGATAAGTTCAGGTCGATAATAAGGTCAGTTAGATCAGTTAGGTCAGTTAGTCAATTAAATCTACTCGATTATCTTGTTTAACGCATATTTATACTTAAGAAAACTTCGAATTTTGCTTAATTTATTAAAATTTCGGTTAAATGTACCCGGGCGTGTATCTATTCATGATTTTTGGGTTTTGTCGCAGTAATCCCTGTGGCACTCCGTAATCGTAACCGTATTTAGAAATAGTGGACGAGTGGAGGTAACTAACTGAAAATACCCCTGCGAGTTGTATTTGTTATCCTTATAGCTTTACGTTACAATTAGGTGTCTTTAATATCTTGTTATCTTTCACCCCAACTCGTAGTCGGATTATTGTTATACTACGTATGCTCCTAATGTCGTGTATAAAACGCTCCGGCCTAGTTGTGCAGCTGTGATGACTTCACTTGCCTTAGGCTCCTAGCCTAGGTAGCTTTATCTTGAACTGTCATCCACTGTATCGCAACAAGGGAGCCATCTGCAGACAGACTGTTTTCACCTGTTCTCTATTCTTGCATTAGTCTAAGGCCCGACTCTTCAGCTACTCGGTTGGAATCGTCTCGAGATAGCGATGAGACTTGAGAACGTCATCCTGGCGTCGAGAAGGTCAACAACAGCTTGGGACATTACGGTCGAAGATGGGCTCGTTCGCACGATCCACGCATCGCAGCCGGCAGCCGACCACATCAAGAGTAATAATGCACCAAGTCTTTTGCTGCCGACCCTCTGTCATCCCCACGTCCACCTGGACAAGGCTTATATCTTGACTGGTAACCATGCTCCATGCTCGCCGGTGCAGCCTCGTTATTCTGACCTAGCGCCGCGGACGGGCTCTCTCGGGGAGGCATTGACCAATACCTCCAAGGCCAAAGAGCGCTACACAGAACAGGACTTGTACCTCCGAGGATCCCAACTGCTTGCCACTAGCTACGGCCAGGGTGTCACCTCGCTCCGCGCTTTCGTCGAGCTGGACCATGTCGCTGGGAATCTGCCGTTGGTTACGGCCATGCGCCTGAAAAAGGACTTCTCCCATCTCATGCAGGTCCAGATTTGTGCCTTTGCCCAGGATCCTTTATTCTCCACGGCCTATGGAGAAACCAATAGGTCTATAATTACAGCAGCTCTGAAGGATTACGCCCAGTCCGTCGATGTTCTTGGCGCTACCCCCTATGTTGAGCAATCTACAGAAGCTTCGCAACAGAACATTGAATAAACCATAACCACGGCTTTAGAGTATGGTCTTCATCTAGATTTCCACTTAGATTATAACCTTACTTCCCCCCTCTGTCTCTAGACCGTTGACCTATTCGGTCTTAGAGTTCCTGCAGAAGTGCAAATGGACCGATGTAGCGAACAGGTCGAAAACTATCGTGTTGGGCCACTGTTCACAGCTCAGCGTCCTGTCTGATTCCGACTTTAAGAGGCTTGCCGACTAGTGACCTTTTCATGATGGGCCGCCCCAATGCCGACGTATCACATAGCCGGCCAAGGGGTACTCCGCAGGTTCTCTCCATGATCAACGATCTCGGCCTATCTGCTTGTATCGGCGTAAACAATGTCGGCAACGCCTTTACGCCGTACGGGACAGGTGACCCCTTACAGCTTGCTTCGTGGGCCGTCGGCATCTACCAGGCGGGGACCGTGGACGATGCGCACATCCTGTATGAGTGTGTTAGCGGGCGTGCAAGAGAAGCCATCAGCCTGGATTCGGGATGCTGCATCGGGAGGCATATCCGAAGGTCAAATTTGGGGACCGAAACTACGCGTTCCGAATCCGCCGGCTTTGGAGTTACCATCAGTTGCCGGCGGCCCTCCGCTGAGAGTCGAGGCGCGGCCGAGACTTAGCCTCGAGGACGTCGTATGGGACCCCCCCTGAAGTAAGCTTGAGGTCGGTGGTCTATTGAATCCAGGGGCCGAGTTCTTATACCTCCGTGCATGCAGACGGTTTGACTCTAGAGCTGTTTTTTTTTTCTTTTCTTTTTTTTTTTTTTTTTCTTTTTTTTTCTTTTTTTTTCTTTTTCTTTCTCTTTCTCTTTCTCTTTCCTTTCTTTTTCTTTTTTTCTTTTTTTCTTCTTTTTTTTTTTTTGCAAAAAAATATCTTCGTAGCAGTAGCACTCCAACACGTTCGTTTCCCACCAAATACATTATACCTGATTCTGGGCCCCTGAACTCTACTCCTCCTCCAAACCCCCCGCGGAGGGGCGATATCGCGATAATAAATGCGAAATGCCTCCCGACACCGGCGGAACCCATACCCCGTGGACATGCATATCGCCCGGGGACCGTCCTGGTTCGAACTATCCCTCTAACAACAAGACAGGATGCTGCTGTAGAACGGTGTTCGAAACGAGGAATGCAACGTAGCGGCCCAAGCGACGGTGGGAGGGGGAAAACAAAATGCGCCGCTGGACACAGGCTGCTAGAAGAACAACCCCAGCAGAGGCCAACCGGAAAGTCGCCCGATGGTTCCGTTGCGGCGCGTTCCCATCGGTGCTCTACGGCCTCGCGAAGGTTGCTCCAGGCTGTGAATACGAGACACAACAAGCAGCCCTGCTCTCAGAGCGAGCAGAGGCGTTACCTACTTATCTACCCACATAGCCATTATGGCCGGATCCTCGAGTTTCGCACGATACTCGAGCAGTGACGAATCGCTCTTATATACTTTTAAATACAACACCATGATCCCTCGTGTCGAAGACAATCGTGAGATAAAGCGGGTGGTCAAGGCCGGGAGAAGGAAGACAAGGGGTCGGAAACCGAGGAGCCGCGATTTAACCAGAGCCCCGGCACGCAACGTATGATGGACAACGACACCGCTTGGACGTAGCACTGCGGCGGGGACAAAAACAGAATGACGGGTCCTCTGGAGGCTGGTCACGTTTATAGTCATGCTGTATTAATGTACATCCCATTTACACCGATGCTTGCCTCCCCACGTTACTCTGATCGCCTACATTTTGTCCTGGGGTAGTAGGTAACCATGAGACAAGATTAAAAGTGGATGGCCTTGGAATAGGTGGCCATGGCCGCCTCCTTGAAAGCCTCGGCCAGCGTCGGGTGGGCGTGGCACGTCCGCGCGATATCCTCCGTCGACGCACCATATTCCAGGGCCAGCGAGGCCTCGGCAATCATCTCGCCGGCGTTGGGGCCGATGATGTGGCAGCCCAGCAGCCTGTCCGTCTGGGGATCCGCCAGCATCTTGACCATACCGTCGGTGTCCAGGTTGGTCTTCGCCCGGGAGTTGGCGCTGAAGGGGAAGGTCCCGATCTTGTAGGGGATGTTGTCCTTCTTGAGGTCCTGCTCGTTCTGGCCGACCCAGGCGACTTCGGGGTGCGTGTACATGACGGAGGGGATGACGCCGTAGTTGACGTGGCCATAACCCTTCTTGATGAACTCGACGGCGGCCACGGCCTCCTCCTCAGCCTTGTGGGCCAGCATGGGGCCGAAGGTGACGTCGCCGATGCAGCGGATGTGCGAGGCCTTGGTGCGGTATTCCGAGTCGATGACGACACGGCCACGCTCGTCGACCTCGAGACCGATGTTCTCGAGACCGAGGCCGGCAGTGTATGGTCGGCGGCCAATGGCGACGAGGACGACGTCCGCTTCGAGCTATTGACGTACGGAGATTAGCCCGGAAGCCCAAGGAACACCCGTAGCGCGGGCTCATCCGACGTGAGCATGACCGTAATGACTTACCGTTTCGGCCTTGCCTCCCTTCGCGGCGTCCACGTCAAGCTTGACCTTCTCGCCCGACGCGTCGCCACTGACGACCTTGGTGGCGAGCTTGAAATCGATGCCCTGCTTCTTCAGCAGCTTCTGGGCCTGCTTCGCGATCTCGGTATCCATACCCGGACCGCCAATCTGGTTGAGGAACTCGACGACGGTGACCTGGGAGCCCAGTCGCGACCAGACGGAGCCCATCTCGAGGCCGATGATACCGCCGCCGATGACGATCATCTTCTCGGGGACCTTGTCGAGGGAAAGGGCGCCGGTGCTCGTGATGACGCGCTTCTCGTCGATTTCGAGCCCGGGGAAAGGGGTGGCCTCGCTGCCGGTAGCAATGAGGATGTTCTTGCCGACGACGCTCGTCTCGCCACCGTCGATCAGCTTGACGCGGACCTCGTGTTCGCTGGCGAATGAGCCAGTACCCTTGATGTATTCGACGCCGTTTTTCTTGAAGAGGAACTCGATACCCTTTGTGAGACCAGTGACGGACGTATCCTTCGCCTTCATCATGCCCCGCAGGTTGAGCTTGACGTCGCCGACCTCGATGCCCCTGTTCTTGGAGTCGTGCATGATCTGGTGGTATAGGTGCGAGTTGTTGAGAAGCGACTTGGAAGGGATACAGCCGACGTTGAGACAGGTGCCTCCGAGAGCGCCGCGCTTCTCGATACACGCAACCTGGCAATTTTAGTAGCCGCTGGTCAGCCATCATCCTTTTCTCGCGCGCGATTCCCGATGCGTTCCCGTCCCATCGCATCCCATTGTGACGAACGGATGGGTTGATTGATTGTATGTACCTTTAAGCCTTCTTGGCCGGCCTTGATGGCTGCGACGTATCCGGCGACACCGCCTCCAATAATGACGAGATCCTTCTCCTCTGCGGCCAAGCTAGTCAGCGGCGTGGTCCACGGTGGTCAAATCCAAGATAGTGCTGACAGACCAGATTGCGTGGCATATCCTCTCCTCCATCGTGATACGGGAGAGACGACTGAGGGCAAACTAGCGTATGAGATTCCCAGGTCAGCAAACGCATAACACACATATTGTACATGCGGGTGCGCATAGAGACGATGCGAGTTATTTACGGGAGTATTGGTATTGTGGATGGGTAAAACCTACGAGGATCGAGAGCGGAAGGCAGATCGGACAGTAGTCGTCGGTATTAATCGACTCGCCAACATGATGCCGGCAATTTGGAAAATGAGGCGAAAGAGGGAAGTGAAGTGTTTCGAAGATTCCCACACAAAGGGCGAGGAAATGCTACCTTTCCTCTTTTTATTTATTTAATTTTTTTTGTTGAGGCTGTCGTCACAATCAAAAAAAGCGACAGGGCGACCCTCAGGAAAGTAAGTAATCAATTGGTTCAGCACCCCATGCAGGTTAGTCGGTTTCTGCCATCGATCGGGTATGTACTTTATGTATTTATTATTTTATTTTTATTGGCCACTCTCCGCTGCTTGGAGGGGGGCGTTCCCGGAACCCCCCCTCAACCAGTGAGCCAGTGACTCCTTTGACCCAGTGCCGCTATGTCCAGTAATGTTCTACTGTACAGTAGTGTTCCGCTGTGCTCGTTCCGGCTTAGTCTCTCAATATTAGCTTCTGATTTGTTATCTCGTCGGGGAATACTTCAGAAGGCGATGCTCAGTTGATGTAATCAACGGCGGCTCATTTTCGCCCTTCACTCCCCGTTGTTCCGAGAATAACCGGGTCGTCTCCCAGTGACGATGTGAGGCGGAAACGCCGGCTGCGGGGATGGCGACAGGCCTCGGGGGGCACATGGGAAACACATGTAGCCATCTCGACCTTCTATCCCAGGTGCAGGTATATTCCCCAGAAGCTGTGTGTAGGTTAGGTGGTACCATGGCAATCTACTACTATTGTTATCATAACCGAGTTAGGTTGACCCAGAGCCGGACCATCACCTAACCGGGTCCTCGGCCAGCATACCGTCTAGGATGCCGTCCACCTCGTCGCAGCGCTTCTGGAGGAGTCTCCTCTCCTTCTTGTCTTTCAGCAGGTCCGTGTGGCGCATCCTCTTCCTCACGAAGTACTGGATGCCGCGGCCCAGATCCCGGTCCACGCCGGCCAGCACGTCCCTCAGCCCGTCCCGCCTGACCTCCTGGAGCACCGTGAGGAACATGACCTCGACGAACATGTGCGTCTTCTCCTGCAGCGCCATCAGGTTGCGGTGCTTTATGAGGTCCGCCAGCTTCAGCGACTGGCTGGCCGCCAGGGAGCCGTACATCCGCGCCGCGTTGTACAGCCACCGCATGTCGTAGTCCTCCGCCTCGTCCGCCTCGTATTCGATCTGATCTCCTGTCTCGATCTCCTCTCCCATCCGCGCAAACCGAACCGTCAGGCTCCTCCTGAACTGGAAGGAGAGCTCCTTGAGGCCGCAGAAGCGACTCGCTACCAACGTGTAGAAATGGTTGTATGCCTGCTGTCGCTCTGCGCTGCGGACGATGACTTCAGGGATCTCCTTTCTCTGGTGCTTATTCAACCTCAGATTGCGAATGAGCAGGTCGGCATTCTCGTAATCCGTCGCAGCATGCAGCGCAACAAATATTCTCTGTCGCACCTCGGTGTTGAAACCCTGCTGCTTGGCCAGCTCCCACAGATCCGGAACGCCCAGGTCGTCGTCATCATCCAAGTCGTCCATAAGATCGTCCCGCATCGCATCTGGCTTCTGCTCCTTCGAACTACCCTTGCTATCATCCGCTGTGTCCGCCTGTTTGCCAGCCCAGCTGGCTCCCACAAGCCACCATTTGCCCTCTTTGTCGGCGCCCTGGATGTCTTTAAGGCCTATCCGGAGAGGCTGCGTCTCACGGGAACCTTCCAGGGTGCCGATTCTTTTCTTGATCTGCGTGCGCTGGTCGGCGAGGTCCTTGTTACGCGCGAACGCCTTGGTCTTGTTGCTTTGCAATTTCTTCATCTCGTCGATCATGAAGCTAGTCCTGACCGAGATGCCTTTCATGCTCGCCGGCTTGATGCGGCTGACGATATCTTGTAGTGCATGTGCATCTTCACGCCGTAGGGAAGGCCCGCAAAGCTGGATGATCTTTAGTAATAGCTCCGTGTCTAGTTCTGATAAGTGCTCGAGGAAGAGCCGGATGAAGTCGAATATCAGGTTGCAGCCGACCACCTGCATGTTGTAGAGCTCGGCTAGCAGGGTGATGAGGTGCTTCGACGCGGAATCTGACTGGTCGCCCGACGCAGCCTCGTAGTGCTTGTTAAAGGCCTCGACCATCTGCTGTATGAAATAGGCGCTAGATGCAGTGCCTGCCGATCGATGCATGGCCGCCACGAAACCAGCGATCATAGTGAAAAAAGAGTCCGGGCGCTTCTCAGGGGAGCAGACCAGCGCTAAGGCAGTTTCGACGAGCGTGGACGTGACAGTCTGTCTCGGGTTGTTGTCGTATAATGCTAAGAAGTCCTTGGTGATTCCGATCATGTTGTCGTTAGTTAGACGGTTGATCAGCCCCTGAATACGCCTTCGTAGCTGTGCCTCGACTTCGTTACTTGACTGTGACTGCTTGCGGAGCGATGGTGGGACGTATTTCGCCACATTCGTTGTTGGCGCGATGTAAGGGTTCTCCCGCTGTGGCCGCACGGGCTCTGGCTCTTCGTTCTCGGAGAAGCCTTCAAAGCCGTCCTCATCCTCATCCCCGCGCCCGCTCCCATCATCGTCGCCATCATCCTCTTTCAGCTCATCCTTCCCCCCTTCGCCTACTCCATCTTCTGCGCCGTCCCAGTCATCGAAGTCAGAACCCTCGTCACTTTCCTCCGCGTCCAGATCATTATCACTTGAACGTCGAGAAATGGCGGCGGCAGCCCGTGCCATTTGACGTTTTTGAGCTAACCACTCATCGACCTCAGCTTTCCTTTTCCGCTTCGGCAGAGACCCCTCTCCTTGATCGTCGCCATCCAGACCCTCCAGCAGATCGTCGAGGCCATCTTCGGCGAAAGATTTCGGCAGAGATCTTTTTCCCTTTATGCCAAGTTTCCTTTCCAACTCGGCGATTTCGGCATCGGCCTTGGTGAGTTTCTTGTTGGTAGACTTGGAGCTCTCTCTTGGGGGTTCGTCTTCAATGTCCGTTTCGTCCCCGGCCTCCGAGTCCATATCAAAATCGAACCCGTCATCTCCATCCTCGTCGTAGCCTTCTTCCTCTATAGGCTCGTCATCTGCCGTGTCCTGCCGAGAAGCGACACGTGATGTCTTGGACAAGGCCTGCTTAGGCTGCTGGGCCCTTGATCTGCCAACTCCTATTGAGCCGTCATGTGGATGCCTTGTATGAGGTTGCCGTTGCTTGGATTGTCTCTTCTGAACTCGCTGGGCTTTGCGCTGCTCCTTTCTGGAGGGTTGTCTAGATCTAGCACTTCCTCTAGCATTAACCGAAGATGGCTCCTGCACGCTGAGTTCATTTAGCAGGTTAGAAGGCAGAGCGAGCTTCCTCTTCTGCCCCGGTGCCATAGCTTCTCTTATTGCCCTATATTAGAGGGTGTTCCCACTAGTACCAGAGTCTCGGGGAATGTGATGCAGGGTCGAGGTTTCAGTTCACGTTATCATCAGTCGCCAGCCATTCGGGGTATCGATGAAAATTCGTGAGCGCCGGGGACTCTGCTATAGTATAAATTTAGCGCTAGAGCAGAAGTAGGGCCAACTCCACAGCGGGTCCCCCACTGGGTGGATCCATCAAGTGCTACTTACAAGTAACATCCCAAGGGCTGCTCGGCAAAATTTACAGTTGCTACGCTATCAGTAGGTACGGGGTACTTGGGAAAGATCGATATGCGTATATCCGGTGTCGCCAAGTACTTTGACGTCTTAGCGAGGCGCGCAGGGCTACCCACCCATACGGCTCTGTTTCTTTTATAACCAAACCACAATGGCCGGAATCGTCACTCCCAGGTCTACCGAGGTATCTATCTTACAACCTGAGGCTTGAGAGCGTTTTCCTACCAACCTGGTACCTTTGGCGAGCGTCCCTTCTTTCATCGCCATGGATCGCTTGAGCAACGACGAGGTAGGCGACGAGGAGCCTCCCCAAGATCCCCAGGGGCTATCAGAAGCTCGACTGACCGTTTGATTCCGTCTTGCAGTTCTTCGCAAAGCTCGTCGAGCTCTTCGACTATCGGAAAGTAAAAGACCACGGCTCCATCTCTCTGACACAGAAAAGATGTACGGCCCCGATCCGACGTGAATGATTCTCTCACCCGGCATCATATGTATTGGTTGACAACAGCGCATCGCCTAAATCGGAGACGAACGAGTCTGGCTGACACGGGCAACCAAACAGTATCCTACGACCAGCCCCTCCCGGAGGCCACCAGCGACACCATATTCCCCGACCTGCACCCGCCAAGGCCCATGCCGGTCCTCATCAGGGCCACGAACAGCAAAGCGAAGGACCGGAGGAAGGAGAAGATCAAGGTGTCCACCGTCGTCGAGGCCGAGGCGCTGCCGGCCTTCTTCGAGAGGTACGCCGACGTGTGCAAGGCCGGCATGACCAAGCTCAAGCCCAGAGATCGAAGTAAGAGGAAAGGCAAGGCCAAGAAGAAGAAGACAGCGGGTGCTGCTGCGGGCGGCTTGTGAAGCTGGAGGTTCTGTCCTTCGAACAACCAAGCTACGGATAGCCTTACATACCCGGCCGGGGCTCGTGCTGGCTTTCGCATGCGACGGCTTGGGAATGAGCTCCCTATAGCTAGTGCGCACCTGACAGAGAGGTACAATCTCTGAGGAGACAGAAACGGCCCGGATCTAGGACAGACTGCACGTGGTCCGTATAGTCGTATAGTCAGTCACTCTTCCGCCTCCGTCCGCACTTATTATGAAGTACTTTGATATAGACGTCAAAACTGGAGTGGGCAGACGGGGCGCCAACGACTACCACATGCCTGAACGGCCCACAAAGAAGACTGCGGTTGTGCTATAATGAGTAATAAGTTACTATTACTTCAGGTCCGAACTAGACTCCCCTTCTTCATCCTTCAGCCGTATTGCACTATCCTGACCCCAGGGTGTTACGATCTATAACTGCCTCCCAACTCCCACCCACTGCCCGAAGGCAACCCCCCTCTCCTCCCCTCCCCTCTATCAAGGCTAGGTTGCTATAACATCAGGACGAGTCGTCGAGGCTTTCGAGCCTCTCCCTGGCGTCCCTACAGCTGTCGCACTCGCTCTTGATCGGCTTGCGCGGGTTCCCAACGTACATGCAGAGGCTGTCCGGACACCGCGCCTCGGGGTCCTGACTCTCGCAGCTGGCCAGCTTCTTGTGCGCCGTCCAGACCGTCTTGCACGTCGTGCACTTCTGGACGCGGAGTTCGCACATACTGTATGATATGGTAGATAGAGAGAATACGACGCCGCCGTCGTCAGCGATTGTTAGACGCACTACCACTGTGTGTATATGCTTGCTCTCCCTTATTTAGGTAGTGTGGAACGAGGAGTCGGTTGTCCTGTCTCGGCCGCCTCGTTTTTGGTGTCGCGCGCTCTCCTTTTTCTAGAGCAGAATAAGTTGCGTTGTCGCAGGAAAACCTCGGTTATTTTAGTAGTTTTTAAATTGAAGCGGTTTAGTACTCGAAGCAGTAGCAGTGCAATGATCCCAGGGGTACGCCTACTGGATGTTGTTGTTTTGGCTTGCGGAGGTATTAACTAGATAACTTAAGGGGAAAGGACGAGTGGATAAGTTTCGGACCTTAGGGAGAGAGGATAATGTCATTCCGCAGGGAGGGATTCGCAGAGTTGCTCAGTTCGATCAGTCATCGCGATGTCGTGTTAAGGTGGACTCACATATCCCGAGGCTTTTTTTTTTTTTTTTTTTTTTTTTTTGAAACGGGACAGCAAACAAGCAAGCAGGCGTTTGATATGGTCGATATTCATATCGTTGTTACAAGAGGTCAATGGTAATTTTCTTAGCCTATAACAGTACACTATCTCCTGCTTGTACGAAGTCCGGTAGATTGTGTATAGTTGTGCAATGGTCATATATAGGACCGAGAGAACCATCACGATGGACCAAACCCTCCGACATTCGCTTAGCCATCCCTTCACAACACGAGTGACACACTGGCACTCCAGATAGAGGACACACCCAAACAGTCACTGGTCGTAACACTCTAGATGCCTGGACCAACCCTCGTACGCTGTGTAGCAAACACCTATATGCATGAAAAGCATACCAAAGTCTTATGCTTCTCCGGCCACCATTTCTTTCGCCCGCCCAACTCCCGGCACACAACCGGGCATTGGATCAACACCGGAACCTGCAGAACTCTGAATGCTATTCGAGGCACAATCTAGATAGAGCATTCAAACGCCCCTTTCCCCTGAGCTGCGATCGTACGTCCACCCGGATCGTGGGAACTAACACATAAATAGAAAGAAACTCATTTCTTCATGGTACAACAAAGTCAAGTCCCCCCGAATAACATCCGTTGGTCGTCAATGCGTCACTTGTCTGCAGCTGCTTTCTTCTAAATGATCTTTATATATCGGGCTTCCGAATCAGTGATGCCGCCTTGTTCTGCAGAGGATCCTCAGAACTGATCGCTTGACAAGACGTTGGATTTCATCCGACGTATCAGACTGTCGGAAACATACGAGACTGGGGAGAAAATGGAGTTAGGCAAAAAGAAAATGTAATACACAGTATGCGATAAGAGAAGACCAAGCCCGTGAATTCCGTCCGCCAGTGACCTATACATGTTTCATTAAAGTCGAGGGGTCGTCGAGGAGGTCGTTTTTTTTTTTTGAGAGCCGAATGTCGCATGTGCTAGAGAAGACTAAGAGGGCCGCCGGCCGAAATATGATGAGAACCTCTGTTGTTGTCCTGGCATCTCACATGATCTGATCTTGTGTCAAGCCACCGTGGGCGTCCGTCTCCATACTGTCGCCACCACCCGGTGTAAGGTACTTGGCGAAGCTGAGACCAAGGGGCCGTCCTCCATACTGGTAGCCTTGAAACTTGGCAATAGCAGTCTCGGCTGTACTAGTAGTGTCGAAGCGCACAACTCCGGTCCCTCGGGATCGGCCGCTGTTCTCGTACTGAATCTCAGCCTGCTCGACCTTTCCGATCGTGGTGAACAACTCGACGAGATCTTCATTGCTCGTGGACCACGGCAGCTGCGGGGAAGCATCAGTAACCCATGATTTCTCGCCAGGGCGTAAGTAGCAAAATACTCACATTCCGGACATAGATAGTCTCAGACGGCTCTGTTCCGGCCGTAGCGTAATCAGTGAAGGGGTTCGGGGCGGTTGCGGCGGGGCCTGCGGCGGCGGCATCATAGCCGCCGGGGCCGCCTCCACCAAATCCCCCACGTCCCCCGAAGCCTCCTCCGAACCCACCACGACCACCAAATCCTCCACGACCAGCAAATCCCCCGCCGAAGCCGCCACCGCGGCCACCAAATCCGCCGCGGCCGCCGAAGCCACCGCCACCGCCGCCACCCTGATAAGCAAATCGGTCTTCTCGGACCTCAAGGGGGCGGCCTTGCCATTCGAATCCATTGAACTGCTGGATGGCGTTGCGCGTGTCGTCTGGATGCTCGAACATGACGATTCCAGATCCCTTAGGTCTGCCATCGGGGCCCAGGTGCACATCGGCTCGAAGTACCGCCCCATTTCGGGCTAACAGAACCCAAGGTTAGTCTTCTGCAAGTAAGGCGTTCCATGACGAAGTAGACGAGTCTCACCGGCTTGACGGAAGAGATCCTTGAGATCCTGCCAGCCTACTGTGTAAGGAAGCTGCGGAGACAGTCAATACTAAACAAATCCTACCAAGTTAGCAGTGAGGGCAGGAGGGGACAAACGTTGGACACGTATATTTGGCGGTTACCACCACCTCCCATAGCGCCGGCGCCAGTATAGCCACCGCCGCCGAATGAGCCTGGGCCAGCGGCCCCGGCCCCGCCGTAGCCTCCACGGCCCCCAGTTGCGCCGATAAAACGAGGTTCCGCCTCACGGTCCTATGTGAAAGCGTCAGTCCAGGCCCCAATTTTGTCTGGCGGCAGAGACCTCACTTCACGAACGTAGACAAGTCGTCCCATCAAGTTCTGGTTGCTGAGCGTTGCGACGGCATTCTGTGCTTGCTCCCTCGTAGCATATTCCACAATTCTGTGACACGAATTAACAGCTGCTCATCGTATTCGATCCACATGAGTCGACTTACCCGCATCCCTACAAAGACCCGCGAGCAAGGTCCCGACCCGTCAATCCATCAATTCCAACGAGTGCCAGAGTAGAAGAAACCAAAAGAAACCAGCCATAAACTACGTGTAGAAGCCCACCTTCGACATTCCATTGGGAAGCAGTAAAACATCGGCGAAGAGAACTTCTCCGGCTGGGACGGGATACTGGTTAGCGATCTACACCCAACTAATGGCCAACTTTCTAGCCAGGGGAGAGACCCACCCTGTCGCATGAAATCCTTCAGGTGGTGCCATTTAACGTCGTATGATAGATTGCCGACGTAGACACGGCGGTCTTGCTGTGAAGTCTCGCGTATGGAGTTCATCATTTGCTCCCGTGCCTGGGCGCGTTCCTCGTAGGATCGCTGAGGCGGACCACCGTAACCCGAGCCTGATCCTCCCGCTGGTGCTCCAGCTCCGGTCATGGGCGAGCGCGACCGTCTGTCCGGCCTACGATAGTCGTCCCGGCTGCGCGACCGGCTCCGCGGCGAATACGATCGACGACGGCCTGAACGTCCCGGACTCCTTGATCGACCGCGTCGAGGAGAGCGGGATCTCTCACGCTGCAGTCTGTCAGTATCCGGATGCAACATCAACAGCACTAACTGCGCAAGCGTAACGACCTGGTGGCTAACTGGGGTGGGAAGAACGGGAATTACGGCGATAATAAGAGACAAGCCCTCAACCCTGGAGAATCCAAAGAACCATTGCTCAACAAGCCAGTGTCTTCAAAGCAGTGAGTTGCACGTCGTAAAAAACTTGACACCGTGGCCAGAGAACTTTTTGGAGGGCACCGTAACCCAGGCTCGGTGTAGAGTCAGACCGGCGCAGGCAACTCCAGTGTACATATATATGAGAGTACCTGGCCTAATATATCGCATATGAGATCTCGCCCAGGCCGCTTGGACAAGCCAAAGTCACGGACGACTCAAAGTCTGCGCGCGGCGGAATATAAACGACGTAACGGCCTTTTGCTGTCTTAACCAGAAATAGTGGTACTTACTGGACGGTATGTGTCGCCGGAATCAGCTGTTGAGTAGCAGCGAGTTAGAATCGGTATCCAAAACGAGCAGTCGAAGAGGGGTGTGAGCGCAGTCGTGAATGGATAGTGGATTGCGTTGACGCGGCGGGCCGCAGTTGCATAAGAATAACTGAAATGGACAAGACCCAGGGCCGTTCGTAGGTTCGAAAGGGGAAAGGGTTGAGGACCGAGGTGGGGGGAATGGGTAGTATATTAAATGCCGTTAAGAAATTCGGAAGTATAGATGAGTAAGGTATGCGGTAGCTGTCCTTTAGGACAAGTGAGTGGATGGTAAGACAGCTAGTGGAGTGAGGTTGAGAGAAGGCGGAAGGAGGAAAGAGCGAGAGCTGATTCGACGAACGTGAGATGTGGGAGGAAGCGGGTAATGTCGTGGGCTGTTACAACTTACAAGCCCGATGTAGGCAATGGTAGGCAAAGGCGGCAACACGTCAGAGAACCATTCGGATTATGCCTCTCAACAGGTGGATAAGAAGACGAGATTGGTGGGTAGGAAGGTGTAGGGACTAGGTAAGGTACCTAGGTAGGGGAGGACCTGTCATGCGGCGGACGGGCGTGCCGGATGTAAGTGCGGAAGTCTCGCTGGTAATGTGTGTGTGGGATGTGGGATGTGGAGGGATAGCACAGAATACGTATATGTACAGAGAGTAGTGAGGTAACGAAGCTATATCTCCCCGCAGATAGACAGATACACATATAGGTTGACCGCAGTCATCCAGGTTATGTAGGTATGCAAGGAGATAATGGCGGCCTAGACGTCGGTCGATATGGGTATTGGATGGGGGCTTGGTGTTAGACACGCATAGAGGCGGCAATGGCATACAATAAGATGAGAAAAGTCGTTGCTTGTAGAGCCGGAAATGAAGGCGGCACCGAAGACTTACCCATGGTTGCAGATGACTCCGTCTTTGGTCGAATCGAACTGCTTCTTGAAAAATCTCCCCCTTTTGGGCGCGGGTGGGAAACGAAAGGTGGCAATACGTAGTTCAAAGGACCGTGTTATCTGTATTGGAGGGGTGAGCTTCAACGTAACGGCCTGTGAGAATAGGGGGAAAGATTATGCGCCGATCTAGAGTCAACATTGCCTAGTGAGGCAGTGCTCACTGGAATGAGAGGATAGTGTACATAAGCCGAAAAGGCAGCGAAGGGAGCGGACATGTAGGTGTGTACAACGTGAACTAGGCAGGCTTCGATGCGAGGGAATGAGCACTGAAGCGACCTGAAGTCAATTACATCAAATGGCGGGTAGTATACCCGCCAAAGGCAGATTGGTAATAAGCTAACAGACCGAGGCAGAAGGCGGCTGGGGAAACGTAGCGGCAGCAGCGACAGCAGTAGGCGTCGTCGCAGATAGGTAGGTAGCTTGGAAGAGCCAGCCATATACCTCACCAAACAATCTCAACTACATACTGCCTACCTAACCTTGCCGATGAATGCTACACCCGCACACACACACGCGTGGGTAGACCGCGAAAAGAGAAGCCATCACAGCCGTGAGGGCATACGCCAGGAAGGCATCGGTCGCATGAGCGAGAGCGACATAAGGCTGGATCTAAATCCCTTCTCTTTCTACCCCTCTGTGTGGCCTGTGTCGCGTATGCGCGCTCGAGCTCGCGTGTGGACAATCATCAGGTCTAGCAGGCACGGTAGGTAGCTGGGTAGGTAGGCAGGCAGGCAGGCATGTGAGTAGTGTGTTATGTAGGCGCGCATGTATGTAGGTATGTCTTGCTGGTGCCGGTGCCGGTGCTGGTACCGCCAAAGTAACACAACGCCCGTCAACGCCCGTTTGTCGCTGACTGGACTGGCGCATCCATCGACTACTACCTTCATGCGTTGAGGCTGCAGGTGTGAAGGGGGTCGGGGTCCGATGCATTGGTGATGTGGGTACAGCATTCTGCTCACATATAGACGTACCTGCTTAGTTTGATTGATTGATCAAACGACTGGTTGATGGCGTCCTCGATGGAATGGAGATGTCGATAGAGGGTGATGCGGCCAACCAAATAGAATGGTAGGTATGCCGGTAAAGTGAGTAGGTACCTGACGGCAACAACCACAAAGCGACGTAAGGCAACGCGGAAATGTAAACGCGACCGAGCCAGACCATACGCGGTAGAGATCGGGGAACACAGGAGGACACTAGGGGTGCCTGTGGATCGAGGCTGGAGACAGGACACGGTACCGTCGTTTGTGGTGAACAATAAGTGCCAGGGAAATGATGAGCTGGAGATGACCGCGTTTCAAAAGCTAACTTCGGCTTCGGCTTTTTGCTCTCGGTAGGTAGGGTCGGGGAAGGGGAAAAATTTAATAATTGTCAGAGCAACAGCAAGGCTGGCTGTTGGCTGCTGGCGTTTTTCTTCTTCAGCCACGGACAGGTAGGTAGATCAGAACGATAAGTTGATAGGGAGATACCTAACGGGATGAGGTAGCGTGGCAGGGCAAGTTGCTAGAGGTAGACTGCATCCGGCTTGGACTGCATACGAAATGACAAACGTTGGGAGTACCTAGTTTACCTTAGTCATAGGCAAATATACAGGGAATGCCTTAGAGAGAATAAAAGCCGCAAATGCCAGTAACAAATTTTGATTGGCCATAAAGCAAGCGCTAGTGATCCGCTAATGTGTCCTTTTTAATTCATGGCGTTCCTGCCGCGTTGTGCTGATGAGATCCTTGCTTCAAAGAATCCCGAGTCCCGACTGGTCGAGCCGCTTTCCAAGAGGGTTCTCATCCAACTCTCTGTGGTAGCCTTGTTCAAAATTTTTTCTCTTTCACACCCACGCACATCTGTTTTCCTGACGCTGGCGAGTCGCTGAAACCACTGGACTACCGAGCATTGGTAGCAAGCATACCTTTGCATAAGGTTGCAAGTTTCCTCACCGATTGGACAAGGGTCCCACGTGTATCGTTAACATCCGGATCGACCCCCCTCCTTTTGGAAATCTCCCCGTACATTCTTACACAGTACCTATTAATATTTCGGTACCAGGGTTCCGGATATATGATTGGCATCTGCTTTTCCGTTGGTGATTGTTGAGTTACTACCTCCATTCATGACTTGGGAGTTCGGGGTCGTTTAGTTGCTGAGTAGGCCAACTACATTACGCTTCCCTGCTTCAAGATCGTTAGATACGGTCTAGGACTGGATATTTACTTGTTCTCCCGGCGTTGCTTGAAAACGTGGCTCCGTTATTCCCTAGTATAGCAGAGTATATCCTGCCATCGCTTTATCAGAGACGTAGACCACGTACAGGATGCCCCTGACAAACAATGCGAAATCATGTTTCGTGGGACTTTCCTGAAAACTCGACTGTGCTCCCTGGGTTGGGATTTCTAGAATCGTTTGGTATCTTTAGCTTCAAGAGGGATGCTGTCTAGAAATTTCCAAAAGAATGTGTGAACTTGAAACGCTCGAGCCTCGAGAAAGTTGCGAGGCTGAGAGAGGATGCCAACCCCTATCTCTTTTGGATCGCCACACTGAGAATATTGTTCGAAGGACTCGCTGCTCCGCCCTGTTGGAACTGATCCGTAGGTCATGAAGAGTTCGAGAACGCAGCTGAGTATATGGTCTTCCAATATAAGCTTGG
Organism: Monosporascus cannonballus; assembly: GCA_004154925.1. Classification (NCBI taxonomy): domain Eukaryota; kingdom Fungi; phylum Ascomycota; class Sordariomycetes; order Xylariales; genus Monosporascus; species Monosporascus cannonballus. Next base: position 194,073 of record QJNS01000111.1, read on the forward strand.
GTTCATACCAATCATCCAACTTCAGGTGTATCCGTGGTCACGTCACGATGGATGCATCGCTTGCAACAGCATGTACTCCCCGCAGTCCGCCCGCCATATGGATCGTAGCTGGTGGAGGGTCGCGTTACATTGTACAGGTATTAAGATAGGAGAGACACGGAGGCAGTAACACACGAGGGCCTAAAACTTTCTGCGACACGGGAAGCTACGTCTGCATCGACCTGCATCCATTTGAGGATTTCCGGCAGCTGATAAGGTGGCCTCTCTTTCTCAGCCCATTGATGGATCACGCCTCAGTATTGTCTGGTCCGCGGCCCAGGTACCAAATATTGCTCTGGCAATCTACTCACAAGGTAAATGGCCAGCCTCAGCATGTTTAAGCCCAAGCACCCCAAATTGGTTCATTCATTCTTTTCCACTGCTTTCAACTCAGAACATCTCATAAGCAATGCTGTACTTGTGGAACCCTCAGACTCTTGGGTTTTGCAGCTCATGGACGATAAGGAGAACATACCACATTCCGCTGCGGTCGGAGTCTCGATGGAATGGAGCCAGCAAAGTCAACATGTCATATAGGCACATGAAAGATATCCTCCCGAATAAACAGCTTAGGTAATCTCGAATCCCTTCCTACTTCTACCTACTAGGACGAGACGCTAAACATCCTGCGTCTGACTTACGGCATTGCCGCCATGAAGCGGTGTCGGCAGACAGCGCATTGTATTAATAGTTATCATGTAGATTTATGATATAAACAGCGGAGATTACTTCCTTGTCAACGTGTTTAATGCCGGGAGGAGTTCAGGGCATTGGGCGCTACTTAAGAACAATCAGTCTCCCCCCCCTCTCTTTTTGAGAGGGGGCCAGTCCTCGAAGTGAATTTAGGCTTATCTCAAAGGCGTAAACGAAGTGGAGGTAATTTCATACCACTATATCCTCTCGAAACTTAAGCGTCGTAGAATGTCCCCATATATCGGGGAAAGCTGCATAACCACGCCACGATATTATCAGAAGGATTGTTGGATATACAAGCAAGCATGCTTGCTCATCTTAGAGGATGCCGAGATGTGCAAGACTCTAAAGCTATAACAAGTCAGGATGAAAGAAAATCCCGGTCTGATCCTTTATCGTTTCGCAGGCCAGCAAGTAACGAAATCCAGAATGAGTCGGCGGCTATTGAAAGCCTTCTATATTGTACAACAGCAACACGCAAGCAGGCGGCTAGGTGCCCAATATTCCCCGTCCCCAAACGCCCCGCAAGCGCCGACCACTGTCACATCGATCGGTTGGATCGAGTGGTGCCGCCATGATTCACATGCCTTGCATTGCCATCATTGCCATGCGCCTCGGAGTGGGTTTTGAGGCCGATTCCCCCATCGAAACATGTGAGCCCTTACCAGCCTCACCGCCAACGGTTCTAGCCCAAGCCCAAACCGCAGAACCTGGGAAAAGCCGATCTCTAGCCCGCCGTAATGATATTGCCCGTGGTATACCGTATCTCAAGCCTGCCTGGTCGAGATTTCTTATGTTGTCACATCGTCCTTGTAACATGCTCAACTTTAAGGAGCTTCCGGCTTGCTCGGTCGACTTGGCGACATGGGGGCGGCTTGCCTGTATGCCGTTAATAATCATTCATGCGCAGCTCAGCTGGGATTATTTCCCCCTTTCTTATGATCAATCTTTGCCTCAGAACGGTCGCCTGCAGCTCAGCCAAGCCTTCTCGCTTTTTTCGGTCCCGTAAAGTCGCATTCTTGTCCCAACTAATGCCGCCAAAAATTGGGCCCATTTTAACGAAGATGCTAGGTATGTCCGCTTCCACATTCCTCGGGACCAAATTGAGACATCTTGTCTATGAGCTCTAGATAATGCACTCTCCAGGTACGATCGTACTTGAAGCCGTAATATGTTACGATATATAAGCAGGTGGAGTGGTCTCGCCGGCCCAAAAGGCATGCAAGTAAGAGGTTGGTGAATTTAAATGGGACCCGTAACTCCCGTTCTTATACGCAATATGTTAGTCCTCCCTCAGACCCGTTGGCTTATGGCCCTTCCCTCACCTACGCGCGCATCGTCGACGAGGGTCCACCCATAATGTGGAACACCTACGTGGAAATAAGAAAGTTCCTAAGAAGGTAGCGGCCTTCCTAAAAGGCAGCCGGGGGGACCTTGCTTCTACTAACCAGAGGCAAACCAACTTCCCATCCTACTACTCCAAGCGAAATGCAGGGCCTGTTCTCAGAGAGACCCCTAACCTGCATGGGTCGGTTACCCTCCAGGGCGGCTAGGAGTGGGAGGGCGCTTGGGTAGCACCTCATTGAATAGTTCAAAATTCGTACCTGCTAACTATATGCCTGCCGACTGACTCACGGCGTCTCCTTCATATGCGAAGGAGTTGGGGCGCAGGACTCATAACAATAATTCAGACCCATATGACGAATCACCAGGTAGTACCGGGTTCCGACATAAGTGCCACAAGACTTACCCCATGACAATCGACCCCATCCACTAACCCTTATGAACATCAGGGCAGCCTTTCTTTGGCGGGTACAACAGCTACTGTAACACACAAGGACAACTTGAATCTCCCTGGTAAGCATGGCATGGTCGTTTCATCCCACTCCGGCTCTGGCGGGCTCTGCTGAATTCGGCTCGGAAGGCGACCTATCAGTTCCAGTGAACGATGCTTAGGGCAGCTTACCGCCAGCCCAAAGACAGCTGTTACACAGCGTCAGGTTGAAACGCCAGTGAAGTGTCTATCCTATGCTTATTGGCGTGACCCTTGCAGCAACAACATCATTGTCCCAGGTGGAAAAGGATGCGGAGTTGGCTCCGAGCCCGTCACAGGACTCGGGCGAATATATTGGGTAATCGCCGGATGGTCTGGGTTGCAGCCGTGATGGCGGCGTCGTCTCAAGCTGACTCGGGCTCCCCAAAAGGGCACTTTTCCTGCGCATCATTCCTGCAGGTTCGGCCGGGGACCACATGCCAGAATGCGCACATGCGGCTTGGTAATGGAATCTGGTTATGCACATTAGCTTATCCGATACACCCTCCACGAAGGCCAATTCCCCGAGGTAACCATGGATATGTACAGGATTCCCGACAGCCGATGTTACCCCTCTACGGTTGTTTCTATCCAAAACCGTGGGGCTGCCATCATCAGAGAGTCCCTGTTCCGTCAAGGCAACTCCACCACGGTTCATGATGAATGAACCCAATAGGATGCGGTCCGCGCCCCCCCCCTCTAGATTGCTAGGTGGATGGCTCATCGACAGTAGGGTTACCGGACAAGTCTGAACCAACAACTACCCAGCTCCATTCATCCTCGTCGTTGTAAATCACAAGAGAACTAACTACATAGATAGAACGAGTATTGTCATCTCTAGTCGCCGTCGGCGGCAGCCGCTTGATGCCTCGTATGCCGTAAACACCAGCCAGCCGTCTTATCACCGGCCCGGCTTGACTCATGTGAAGCGTTATGTTTTGAGAAGGGCCTAATCCTGTATGGGCATGCGCATGGTAATCTTTGAGTGGCCCGTTGCAATGCCAAGCATTCGGTCGTCTCCCCGATTCTCGAGCCGTTTGGATCATGCAATGCGCATCCGTGACGGGAACTAGCCTGACCAGGAAAGATCCCCCGAGGGTAAGGGCGAGAACCGTTGATCGACTAACAGTGGGTACAGAAGTATCCACCCATAACGAGGTTATCTCGCTCACTCCGGTCATGTGCCTTCCATTAAGATGGGCTAAATCACCTGCTGACAGGTGGACAGCAAGTGGCGGCACGGAGATTGGATATTCCATCCTCCGCAAGGACCCGCCCCCTCCGACATCGCCTTACCTAGGTAGGTACCTAGGTATGCACGGGATGCTCCGGGGGAAGCTGCATCCGGCGGCTCTAGGATTTCGTTGCTGGGAAAGTTTATACGAGTCCGTGATTCTTCATTTCACTCGCTATTTACGGCACCAATCGACCCCAAGGCCATTCATGATGGCGCCGTCGCGGGCCTTTTTTGCGAGGTCAGCTCCGCTACGGCGAGCGCCGCGGAATTTAGCCACCATATTCTGCAACAAAACCGCGGCCGCCCCTCGTCCCTACCACTCCCACGACCATCCGCCGCCGCCGGGCGTCTTCAACGCAGCCGAGAATGCTATCCTTTCGGCCGCATACGCACACGTCTCCGAGCACGGCTTTACTCAGCGCGCCCTCTCCCACGGAGCCAGAGATGCCGGCTACCCGGACATCAGCACCAACCTGCTCCCCGAGGGGCCCTTCAGCCTCATCAGATACCACCTTGTGACGCAGCGAGAAGCGCTTGCGCCGAAGAGCAAGGAGATCTTTAACATCAACCCTGCCACCCCCCCCGCCTCACACAATGGAGATGCCGCGTCGGCAACTCATTGGAAAGTTGGCGACAAGGTCGAGCGACTCGCGTGGGAGAGGCTGTTGGGGAATCGGGACGTGAACCATCGCTGGCAAGAGGTATGTCCCGTCGTCATCATCGCCCCCATTCGACCATCCCTCCCACCCCGCTCCGCCCCGGGTCGATGAAAACCGAACCCAATGGGCGACGGCACGCCACGTATTCCTTCATGGCGTCGCCCTCAAACCACCGCCTTCTCTACCTGTCCATCATCCCACGCTGCACCTCCCACCCAGCCCCCAAAGCCCCATTCGCTATCTGGCGCCATGTCGGTGTCGATTGGCTCAGATTCACTTGCCGTCCCCAGCCCCCATGGCACACAGCACGCCACACCACACCACACGCCCACACGCCCGTGCCTTCGCTCGCTTGCTCACCGGTGTCCCCGACACGCCCAGGCCTTAGCAGTGATGGCGCAACCTTCCCGCGTGGCTGCGTCGCTGCACGAGCTCGCGCTGCTCGCGGACGAGATCTGGTACCTGTCGGGCGACATAGCCGTCGACCCTTCATGGTACGCGAAGCGCGGCGCCCTGTCGGCCGTCTACGCGTCGTCCGAGCTTTTCATGACCAACGACCGGTCGCCAGGCTATGGCGAGACGCGCGCCTTCCTGCGCCGGCGGCTCGACGAGACGAACGCCGTCGGCGCCGCCCTCGGTGGCGCCGCCCAGTGGGTCGGCTTCACCGCCTCGGCCGCTTTAAACGTGCTGCGGAGCAAAGGGGCGAGGATCTGAAATTGCCCGACGCGGTAAGCAAGGCTGGCAGGCAGGCAGGCAGTGAGATAGACGGGACGGCAGGCGCTGTAAGCAGACAACCCAGGCAGGCGACCAGCTCGCCTTGTTGTTGCATTGCTAGCCGATGCATCATCATATCATGACAAGCACATGCAAATCATGCAGAGCCGAAGGCGAGGTGGAGACTTGGTTGCCTCGTGTAAATTTTAATGAGATATCAAGCGTACGAAACCGGGCGAGCGACCAAAGGGAGTATCTTGCGATGCACGTTAACCATTTTGGCCAACTGCCGTGGGTAATTGAGCTCCGAATGCAGCGACCGGTATGGGCCGTGCAGCTCGCGTCTGTATAATACATCTCAAATAACCTATGTACGTGCGAGGAAGGCCTGCGAGCCCCAGACCGCAGACGATCCATTAACCCGGAGCCTGCCGCAAATCTCCGTCCGAGGTCAGCGTCCGGCTGTGTTGGAACGGTTATGGTGGAGCCTCAATGACGCACATCCATAAACCGGCCTACGACTCTACTGCATATCCGGCTAGAGCATTAGAATCCGCGACCCAATCTGGCGCAAAACCAAGGCAAATATCACCGGCTCGGCCCTTTCTTTTCCCTTCCATCTCGAACGCCCTGCGAGGTGGGCCACCACCAGAGAGCTGCACAACTCCGCTGTTACAAATGTAGAAATCGTAACCGAGAAACTGGCATCCCTAGTCGTCAGTGGTCCGCCAGCGTCCGCTGTCGAGGATCCGTGAGCCTGCAAGACGATCGATTAGAGATTGCTGACGGAAACCGGGAAATAAGTGGCGAGCGCGGTATGTGAGCATGATTAGGGGAAGGAGTAGTAGTACTAGTACGCACCTTATAATCTTGACATCCTTGTCAATATGGGCCCGGCCCTCGATGGCATTGGGTGTGATGAGGATGAACTGCTTGCCGACCGAACGGCGGGCGGCCGTGATCTGCAATGCCCGTTAGTGGGGGGTTCGTATCTCCAATCCTAAAGGGTTCCCCCAAACTCACCAGCATGTTCGTACTGATCTTACGGTTCACGTTGTCCATGAAGACGTCGAATTCGTCAAGGCATCGCAGGGGGGACCCTATTGCGTCCCAGATGGCAAGAAGGAGGCATATTGACGAGAACGACTTTTCTCCACCGGAAAGTGTCTTCGTGTTGCGGCCGGACTCGTTTTTCCTAGTTCCATCGGGCTCGACTTGAATCTCGAGCTTCTTGGACTTGTGATCGAGCAAAAGCTTTCCTCGAAACTTGCGCTCGCTTAGCAGGTACGCGAAGTTGACTCGCGCGTGGGCCGAGATCAGCCGTTGGAAGTATCGCCATTTCTCGAGACGGGTATTGAGAGCCTGCTTCAGACCATCTACGAGAGAAGTGAGGTTTTTGTGATGCTGCTTCTGCTCGCGGTATTCCTGGATTGCTTGTGCCGCGCGGGCGTGGATCTCCTCGTCTGATGCGCCAAGCTGGTTCCGGATCTTTCTCAGCTGCTCTCGCAGACTCTCGTACTTACGCTCGAGGCTTACTGTAGTCTCGCCCTCCGGTATGTATGCTCGCTCAGGACAGGCTTCGCTGGCCTTTTGCGTATAGTCATCAACAACAGCGATTTGGCGATCCCGGGAGGCCTCGGCCTGGGCCTTGCCTGCTTTTGCCTCCTCGTGGCCTTGGTGCACTTCATTTTTCTCGAATAGGATAACTCGGCGCGATTCTTCGCGTCTCTTGAGTTTGTCTTCTGCCTTGGCAATCTTGGCCTTGAAGTCTTGGGTCGCTAGCTTGGCATCGTTGAGCTTCTGCTTGAGGTTTTCGACCTCTTTGTTAAGCTCCCGCTTCTGCACAGCAAGCTCGCCGTATTGATTGCCGTAGTGGTCCTTTTGCCTCTGAGCTTCTGCTAGAATCTCCTTGAAATTCTGCAGGCCGCCGCCGGTATTTTCGAATGCGTCGAGCTCCGCTTCAACCTGCTCGACGCGGACTTCCGCTCGCACGAGTTCCTGCTTGAGTTCGGCCGCTCTTCGCTTGTGCCGTGCCACGGCTTGTGCGCAGCGCTGGGTCGTCTGCTGCGTTGTTCTCCAGGAAGCTTCCACCTCTCTCAATTCCGCACGCAGCTGCTCTAAGGCGTCCTTTTGGAAACTGATCTGGGTCTCCGCATCTGACTTCATACGTGGCTTCTGGTTATGGTCCGGGAAGACGGGTTGCGTACTCATGTTCCCTCCCCGGTTGGTTAGCCGGAGACCCTCCCTTTTCGTGTCGTGAAAGGTTATGCAAGCCGTGACGTTTGGAGGCGGCTGACCATCGAACATGATTTTTTCTGCCTCTTCTCTCCTCTCAACGAGGATCATCTGTTCGATCTGATTCAAGATAACTAATTGATCTCTCACTACGGCATCGTCGAACTTCAGCACTCTCATGATTGTATCAAATCTGCTGTCCGGTTCTCTCAAGTTGCTTAGAGAGTGCCTAGGTGCAATGAGTATCGGCGGAGAGGACCGCATGTGTAGCCTGTCCATATAAGACTGCAGACGCTTCTGATCAGATCGGCTAGTAACAATGAACGCGCTAAGATTACCACCGAGGTATCTTTCGATGACGCCCCCCCATTTGGGCTTCGTAAGTTGGATGAGGGTACCAATCGGCCCAATAGGTTTCTGTGAGAATCCTGTGTCATTTTCAATAGATTTCAGGAGCTGAGGTACCTTGGGATCGAAGCCGGCAAACGGGTCGATACGGTTCTGCGATAGGTCCCGTAGCCGGATGTCCGCTGCCGATACTTCCCTTTTCTTCTGCTCGAGGCGACCTGCCGCACCGCGTTGTTCCTTCTCGGCGCTAGCAAGCTCGTTATCCAGACGCGAGTTATCTGCTGCATGAGCATCAATAGCCACATGAACATCCTTTTCGGCCTGTTTAGCTTCCTCGAGTTCCTTTTGTTTCTCCGTGAGGGCTCCTCCATTTATTTCTTCCAGCCGCTGTTCTTCTTCGCGGATCTTTCCCTCATACTCTTTAACCCTCTCAGATGCCGACTGAAGATTGGAGTGCAGGTCTCTTTCTTGGGTGTGGGTTTCCGTGAGTAATTTCCTAGCATCGTTGAACTTGTCGTGAGCCTCAGTTTCCGCCACTTTCACTTCGCCCTCTTCTTCACGGATGCGCTCTAACTCCTGCTTCGCTTCCTGCACTACGTGATCGACCTTTTCGAGCTCTTCCGTCTTCTTCTCAATTAAAAGTTGCGTTCGGTCAATTTCTTGTTGGGCAAGGGCGATGGCATTCTGCTTCTCTTTCAGCTTGTCCTCTTGCTCGGCGACTTGTGCCCAGATGAGCTGGTTCCTGTAGACGGCCTGTTTCTGACGCATCTCAGCGTTCTTCGTGACGGCATCTCTTAGTTTGACCGCTTTCTCGTACTTCTCCTTGAGAATGTCGATGGTCTCTTGATACTCGATTAGCTTAGTCTCATTAGCCTCAAGGTACTCTTGTAGGAGTTGGTAGTCGTTGGAGAGCTGTTCCAGTTGCGTGCCTTGGACGAAGTACTTGTATTTAGTGGCAGGAGTCGCCGCGTTGAGGAACTGACGCGCGTTATCCTGGGATAGTACGTTCAGCGGGTTGTCGACTTGCAGACAGAAGTAGTCGACCACGTCGTCGACGTCACCCTTCTTGTTGGAGATCAGTCGGCCGGTCTCAGATTTCAGCTTGAAACCGCTGGAGCCAGATTTAGTGAACCAGCGCTCAACGATGATGGATTCTCCAAATTGGTCGGGCTTATAGGCATCGGTTCCCTGGTTCTTGATCTTGACGACTAAGCTAGCGTGGTCGCGGCCCTCTTTGACGAAACTCCGCAGGCTGCCTCCACGGTTGGTGGCGCTCGCCTTCCCGCCGAGACATAGGGTGATGGCAGTTAAGATGGCACTCTTGCCGCTTCCGTTTTCTCCGACGATGAAATTGAGCAGCGGACCAAGGTCACAGTGCAGTCTTTCGTGGCACATGAAGTTGTAACATGTAATGCTTTCGATAATAGCGTTGAGCGCGGCATGGTTCTCTCCGATAAGCGTAGGCCGGCTCTGTATGCGTTGTGTGGCTCGTGTGTCGTCGTCTTCTGTATGCTCTAGATGCTTAAATCCGGCATCGCGCATAGTCTCATATTGAGTAGAAGCGGGCGGAGTAGGCGGTGCATCGGCCTCCTGCATACGCTGATCTCCATCGTCGTAGTCTTCTTCGGAAGGAGTCGCACTTTGTCCTCGAGGCGTCAGGTGCGACTTTCTTCTGCCTGATCCTGCATCAGAAACGCGAGCTTTCTTTCGCTGTCAAACCTAGCTGTTAGCATAATTTGATGACTTCCGCATATCGAGAAGACCGGGCGAAGACGAACCGATTCGCTTCTTAGGCTTGAGCTAGCCTCAGCAACGACGACGCCGTCAGAATCACCGTCATCATCGAACGCAGCGCGCCGAGAGCGTTTAGATGAGGAGGCGACCGCGCTAGGCATGATGAGCGACTCGGAATATGAGGAGAATCTCCCCTCAGCGCCGAAATACGGTGGTGAGGGAAAGGCGCGGTTCAGTCCAATGAGATTGCGGATAGGTGGGGGGTTAGGAGCCTACTTAGCAGGTAGTAAGTGCTGTGATTATGCGTAGGTTTTCGTAACCTTAGGTAAATATCTTCCTGAAGAACTTTACACCTCGTTGATAGGCCATTCCAGTAAGCGCCCGATACAATGGGTATATGGGAAATCTCGCGATACTGACGTGGGAGGGTTGATAATGCTAAGCTTAATTGAAGACGTTAACGTCAAAGAGAAAGACGCGACGGGACGGCGTGACGCGCTAAAGACATTATTACGTGTTAGCGTGCCGGGGCCTAACGCCGAGAGGTGAGATAAGGGAGTGCTTGTACAACATCTGCAGTACGATAAGCCTTTACGAACAGGTCCCTAATGCGGCCATATCATAGTGGGGTATGTCAATTATCCTGGCGACTTGCTACCCCTCCACCCAGCACAGCCTTACATGTACATACTTAGGTACCAACACAGGAATACTACATATACACAAGAACCCGCTCAGGAACTACCAAGAGACCCCACCAAATATTACCGTACATTTGCAGAACTGACCACCGATCCAAATTACATGTAAAAAGAACGATCACCAGCTTCTTTATACTCGTATGCTTTGCGGCTACTATGGTTTGAAAGCGGATCCATGAGAGCTTTTGGTGGCCTGTACTCTGCCCCAAACAACGACGTCCCTTGAAAACTTGGCCGTAGGTGGTATATCGGAAGCTTGGTGCTTCAGATGCATCTCCACATGGGATTTATTTGATTCTCTTGAACTGTAGGCCTTTACGCGGTTGAGCTTTCAAATTTAGTCTCGTCTCCCAAGGTATAGTGGATAGAAACCACAAGATGGACCGGGAAGATAAGACTGAATTTTTCGAAAATGGCTTTCAAGAGTTCCCCAGGAGGCTAGCCGAAAATTGTGTCGAGTACATGCTTTTCATGATCGACAGTCACGTCGAGTCACGCAAGCTGTTATCTGACCTGGAAGCTGTCCGGAAGGCTGCTGTCCAACTCTGCGGCCGTTTCACCAAGGGTTATATATGGCAACGAGACGAGTTCCAGTTGCACATCAAAAACGAAAACGGACAAGTTTATCTGCACGGCACAACCGACTACGGCGATTCCGTGGAGGACGAGTGGCTGATAGTCTTTCTCCTCCGTGAGTTGACAAAGTCATTCACCAACCTCTGGGTCAGGGGCTTTGACAGCGATGGCGAGTTCCTCCTGGTTGAAGCAGCCAACGTCCTACCGAAATGGTTGAGCCCGGAGATAGACAGCCATCGGGCTTGGATCCACCAGGGGAGACTTTGGATTCTCCCTTTGGCAGCAAGCTCTGGAGAGAAAAGACCACTTTCTTTGCCTGAAGCCACCGATTATATCAGAGCAAAGCCCGAGGGTCTCATAAATTCGACGTTCGTCGAAGCTGAGGCCTTTTATCGTTTGGAGAAGTATCCAGCGCAGATCACACACTGGATGCACCACTCCTTGGTAACGATACCGAGGAAACTAGCCTATATCCTGCACGAACGCCCCGCCACTATTGCTCCCGCCGTTGAAGCGTTCTATCTGCGAGAACCCGTATCTATGAAGCCGCTCGTTTCCCTGTCTGGAAAAACGCATTTCCCGCCCAAGGATTTGGTGACGGTGAGTGTCAAGTTCACGAAGGTGCTGTTTGCCCAAGTTAAGTCTCAACGCTTCCAAGCTCCTCCTTCGTGGAGCAGTGTTATCGACGTCGCCGAAAAGGGGGCAAAGGCAGAGAACACTACGGATGGATCTCTTAAGAGGCTGGCGAGATTGGAAACAGGCATGAAAATCACTAGCGGCTTCGAGATGCTGGCCACCAGCGTTGACAAGAGAGATAACCGGCTAGCTCGTGAGTTCGCCATTCTTCTCGAGGACGTGGAGGAAGACGGAGACCAAATTCTACCCACCGATGCGGACATTGCAGCCTGGTCAGATGTCAATAGGGAAGACGATGAATCGTGGCTAGACATCAATTTCGAAGATTTTGAGAATGAGTTGGAAGGGAAGCGGGGTGGCAGACGAGGACCGCAAAGTGGATTCGGCGATTCTACGACACAGGCGGACCTGCAAAAGATGGTATCCCGGTTTGAAGCATTTCTCAATGACGAAACCGCAGGGATAGACGGTGCTGAGATGGAGGACATGGATGAAGACGACGATCTCTCTGATGACGACGAGGATGATAGCGAGGATGAGGACAAAGAGGTCAGCTTCGATGAGGAACAGTTCGCCAAGATGATGAGAGAGATGATGGGTCTGCCAAGTGAAGGAGAGACCACGCAGGGGACAAAACAAGTGGCCAAGTATGTGCCTCCAGAGGAAGCAGATGAAGATGACGACGAAGAAATCAGAAAAATGGCGGCTCAGATGGAAGCCGAGTTGAAAGAACATGGCGCCCTAAAGCTTAACCCAGGGCCAAGGGACACAAAGATGAAGAGGGTTGAAGGAAAGCAGCAGGCCGAGGACGACGGCAAGGGAAAAGAAACGCAGAGACCGGAGCAGGAGGAGGGTGAAGAGGAAGATAGCGGTGACGAGGAAGTCGACATAGATTACAACCTTGCCAAAAACTTGCTAGAAAGCTTCAAGAGCCAAGCTGGAATGGCGGGTCCTACAGGCAATATCCTAGGGATGATGGGCATGCAGCTCCCTAGGGACGAGGATGAGGAAGAGAACAATAGGTAGCTCTAAGTGTTAGGGACCGAGGAAGCAGTAACACATCTAATTAAAACATACATACCTAGGTATGTCTTCTTTTGATAGAGCGAATCAAGTGACATCCATCAGCATCTCGGTACGTTACCTCAGTATAAGTCCCAGAAGTCCCTGGGCTAGCCAACTTACCTACCTAGGTAGAACTCGGCTGTAGCAAGGCTCCCCCGCCCCGCGGGGGG